>VYZS01028033.1:0-11041 GCA_013400695.1 Neodrepanis coruscans | reverse complement strand
TTCTGATGTAACTAATACTATTAGTTCATAGACCTTATGAAAATGAGAGACTGAAGACAGAATTCTATAGTAACTGTGTAATTATACAAGCATCCTACTTTGTGGCCCAACTGCAGCACTCTAATTTTAATTTCTAAAATATTGCTGCATTTTTGTGTGTTAAACGCAATTGTAAAAGTTAATGCCAAATTGAGTGGTTTCTTGATGTGAATTGTAACTGTAATTTCCATAAGTCATTAGGAAACAGCTTGAGAAAGTTAAACTATTTTAAATTTTTTTTTCCTTTTTTTTCAACAAGGTAAGTCTCAAAAGAAACAATTTAACCTGCACCAGTTAGTCCTGTTTATTGGCTCAGAGGAGATTCATGCTTTATTTACAGTAGGTTTGGTTCAATTTACTGGAAGCAGGTTAGTATGAGAGAGATACCACTCCTTTGGTGATGACTTTCTTCAGAGTCTTGTGGAAAATCTATTATGTTAAATAGAAACATTTCCACTCTGGGTCACTTTCCTTGATAGCAGAGACATGTTATTAGCCAATAAAAATATTTTTCATATTTAGCAATGTACTGAAAACAATGCACAGAAAAGTTATGCTCCACATTTTTAAATGCTTATTGAAGTAAGAGATTAATATTCTTAACCTCTAATATTAACAACTTTTTCAATCAAGTCAAGCAAATCCTTTTGTGTCATTAGTTTCACTTATCACCATGGAAATTTGGGGAAGCTGAATGTGTTTAAAATATGAGAAATGTAGTGAAGTTATTGGTATTATTTTTCAGAGAGAAATTATGAAGTGTGTCTAATTGTACTCTGGGACAATGTCCAAAAATGGCTCTTAGATAAATCTCTTCTAAAGAAATGTCCAAGGAAAGAAAATCTATTTTCCAAATTGCTACTTAAAGCTGCTGGTGCTGAGCATGGGACTTTTACTAACAGTGCAGCTTCTCGATGAAAGATCCTCAGAAAAAAAAACAGTCTATATTTTTCTGACAAAGAATAGTGCAAACTTACCTTTTTTTTTCTCCAACTGATTACCTCGTTCATTTTTCCAAAATTTAATAATCAAAGATGCCATGCAAATCCCTGAGAAACTCCATTGCAAGGAAATCTGCATCTGTAAACACATTTGCAATTCCTCAAATTAGGCTCTTTTCTAACATTCTTCTCTAATTTTCTTTACCTAAAAAGTCCTTCCTTCTGATATAAATAAAAATAATGTATTTATTGTGGAAGCATTAAGTTGATTTGATTAGATAAGGATCTGGTCCTTATACACATACAAATACAACTGTTTAATTGACAAGCACAGGTCACATTGAGGACAGTAGATTTCTGTTGTGGGGCCTCTCCTTGTGGCTGGTATGCATGTACTGCCAGCAAAATAGGACAGTGACTTCTCTCTGGTGTTTCTAAGGAATAATAATAAAAAGCCAGTGCTCAGAAGGTGTCTCATTTAAAGAATGTTCTTTAAAAAACCAAGTGGCTTCGTCTAGTCTAATAGAAATGAACCATGAGAAATAATTAGGATAAAAGAACATTTATGCTGTAAATTAAATTGTGAGAATGCTTTCTAACCGCCTCTTTGAACAGTTCCTGTATCAGAGATTAAAAGCATTGAACTTATTAACTCTGAATATCATAGGTTGTTTATATTTCTGTTCTTTTTCCCATATGATTTCACTCAACATTTTGATATAATCAGATAAATGCATATAATTTACCTAAGATAGCACAATATTATGTTCAGAAACTACTTCATTGTGTTTTACTTGTTGATCAGTTAGAGGAACTAATGCTTTTAGGAGCAATTAAATGCTTGGAAATATAGGGAAACAATGTCAATACAGAGCCACTAGTGATTAAGTCTTGTTATTATGTGAAAGCCCAGCATTACATTCCCAGCAAATACTTTCTTAAGATACAGCTTGATGTTTTAAATCTTCCAAAGCAGAAGGAACAAAGTAGTAGAAAATAATAAAAGGGCAGAAGTTGCATACTTTTGTGGTAGCTCACAGCACAGATTACAATTAGTTTTCACTGAACAGCTTCACAGAATTAATTATTAGCACATCTATTAAAACTATTACTTAGTCTGAGGGTAGTTACTTAATGCCAATGGCTATTTTGTGCTGCTGGAAAAAAATAAAAATAGGCAGTGTAAGGGAAGAATGTGCAGTGTAAAGAAATACAAGCATATGTAACAAAGGTTTACCCAAATGTTCTTCCCTTGACTCTGGCTGTTTCATGACTCACCCTTCTGTCAACACATCAATTTTCAGTCCCAAGATTGTCACCTATTTCATGGGAATTTTCCTACAGGTTTGAGGAAATAAAGTAATTAAAAACTCATTACTACAATGCTATTTTACCAATGAGAAGGAATAGTCCCTTTAGGATTGTGGTTTTTGTTCTGTTTGCTTCTTGTGCTTATTTCCTATGTTGCTTCACCCCTCCCTCAAATTCATGGGGCTCTCTGTGTTTGGCTGCACATTCAGCCCAGAATAGCTGTCAAGCCTGAAACCTCAGTGTTTGTATTTGCTAAGATTAACAGATTCTTCTTACAGTGAAGACACAATCTTAGTCACTTAATTTTTCATAATAATCCCATGTCCTTCAGCAGTTTTTCCCCACACTCTGACTAGGTCAGGAGACCTCTCTTACCCATCTTACTTTAACACATCCATATCCACACACAATCCATATCAAAGTTTCCATTAGACAGCTTTGTGATGTTTACAGAGAGGCAAGTAAGATAACCAAACAAATTAACAGGTGGTATGAGTAGATAGATTACAATATCTTCAGATTTATTTGAGAGGATTGTTTTAATCACAGTGGCTGAATTCCAAACAGCGTAGCAGTGTACTTACTTCAAAGTGAGGCAAACTTGAGAAGCTGGTTATTACTTCAGGTTCAAGGAAGCCTAAGGCTGAGGATGGAAGCTCATAGCCAGCAGCAGCAGTTCTCCTTTTTCTCTTTTGTTTTGTTTTAGCAAAAGCATCTGATACAAAACTGTGAGAATCTAGAGATGTATGAGTGTGGCTGTGAGCAATTTTCCCCATTTTGATCCTACAATTTTTATTATAGGTGTTCTAAAAACCTCCCATATGTCAACATCACATCTCACATGGAGACAAATATATGAAAAATTATGAGTTAAAAGGGTTTAGAAAGAGAAGTATATTCAATACTCTTTGCATAGTACATGGCATAATTTTTATTTCCTCCATAGACTTGGAAAAAAGGAAACAGGAAATTATAGAGTCAGTATGTCCCATTAGTTGTTGATTTGTGAATAATTAACTATGCAGTTGGTATGGACTGTTATCTTGAATTTTTTCTTCTATCCGGTTGTACCCTAAAAAGTAAATTATAGGGATCTTTTGAAACTTGATACTACACAAGGTTACAACCTTACAATAGGTTCTACACAATTCTGGAAGCCTACTCTTTCAAACTTTGGATGAAAGTTTATGATATGATGGTAAAGAATGCATAATTTAAATGCATGAGTGTTGATTTCTTCCTATTGGACAAAAGTAATTACTGAAAAAATAAATGCTGAGAAAATATTTCATGAATACTCCAGTTTGGTCACAGAATAAGCGACATATGCATATAAAAGGAAAGTTTTGGCTATATTTGCATTTTTTTCTACTCAAATACCTGCAATTAAGTTTAAAAGTATGTGTGAGGTTTTGCTTTTGATTTAATTCAAGTTCAGAAGATTAAAATGTGGACAGAACAGATATCAGTATTATCAGCTGGTAAAAGAACAGAGCTTGAAACTGATTAATACAAGACAATGTTATGAAGCTAATAAAACAGAATTATTGTCAATACTTTTTCTCAAAATAAACCAACAGCACAGGCTGTTAGAATAGAATAGAATAGAATAGAATAGAATAGAATAGAATAGAATAGAATAGAATATAGACTCATATTACAGAGTTTAATCATGTGGACTATGCCTCTGGTGAGATATTATATAGGACACAGAGGTTTATGGAAAACTGACATTTTTGCCCTTAAAGACAAAAGACAGTTTTTTCCCGTAAAGAAGAAGACCCCAGCTGCTCAGCAACAGAGAGGTCAAGCTGGCTACAGAACAGAAGATTTGAGCATGTGAGACCAAGACTTCCTTGGAGGATCAGCAAAATGGTACAAAACACCTACTTTAGTGAAAAGACAATATGAAAAATATTAATTCTGCTGTAAAGACCAGAATATTGCTTCTGATAATTTTGGAGTGGGAATTGAGACTAGAATGTTAATAATTATGTGCACCTCAGAAAGGCTATAATTTTGCTGAAATTTCCAGCCCTACATAAATGCTTTGTACAGTTTTGTTGGCTGGGAAAACACATTTTGTCTCCCTCCAATCAATATGAACCATTTTTTTTAGATTCATAAAGGAAGAGAGATTAATGTTAAAAAAGGTAAAAGAGTAAAACCAAACCTGATTTTCAAGTACAGATTTGCAAATTCCTGAGGATAAGTGTCCAAACTAAAAGTCCGAAACTCCCTCTGCAGAGTCATTTCTGTAGCTGTGGGGTGAGGCTGAGCTCGTACCTCCCTGTCACTAGAGCACAGGTCTGGCAGGCTTTCTGGCCAGCTTGCCTGGTGTGATCTCACTGTATACACAGCCGTAGATACCATCTTTGCCCCCAGGGATCAGAGCTACCCTATAAGTTGGGACCTGCCTGGCATGGCAGGGACGAAGCCCCTGTGGTCATGGCTTTCCATGGCCAGCCAAATGTGCCCAGATGTGGCTGGTGCCACCCATCCTGCTGCATCCCCAGCTTCAGTCAAGCATTCTTTTTTTGCATGATGTCTTTTTGGATTTGGGGATAATGTGCTATCTATACCAGTTTACTGGCCCATGACTCCTTTCTCAGGAGGCTTATTTTTCTCCCTTGGGTTATTCTTCCAGTAAGTATCTCTTATATAACAGACTGAGTTCTGAACATGATAGCCTTTCGTGTTCAGCTTCCAAAGTCTTGATATGTGCAGGAGGAATTGAGGGTTCTATCTCCACTTCCAAAAANTGGAAAACTGCAAGCGGACGGGGTGGGGGGGAGTTGGGGGGGAAGGGATGTAGCGGGGGGAAGGGAAATGTCTGTGGCTACTGCCTTTGCTCCGTGCTCAAATTTTCCTGCTTTGCGTCACAATAGCCTATGTCATTCTCTTCCCTGAGAGGCATTAGTTCCACCTCTTAAAATCAAGGAAAAAGAAATTTCACTAAATTACATCCTTTTCTAAACTGAGAAGTTACTTAAATATTGTAAGAAAATTGTTGCTGCAAGTGTTTGCTAACATGTAGACTTAATCATGCATTTAATCCAGAAAAAGACCTCAAATGGATGAAGAAGATGAAATAAATGTCAACACATAGTTAGAGACTCAACTTTCCTCTGTTATGTACTGTTTTTAACTTATTTCATTAGAGTTATTCTGAAGTAAGAGCCTCATTTTCTTTTGTATCATTAGAAATAATCCATAATGCACTGAGCTCTTCTAGGTGAAACCATTCTGAAAGAATTTTCATGTTAGCAATTGATAGCGTTAGAAGATTGCTAACAGAAATTCATAATGTTAGAAAACCAGTTGAGTGTTTTGTTTGACTTGTAATATAGTTAACATTATACAAATAGCAAAGAATGACAAGGAGGGGAAGTAATTTACCTATGAAAACTGGAAGGAAATGATTCATAGTAGAATAAGTGAAAAAGTTCATTTTGATTTCTTGGATTTTTTTTGTATACACAATGTAAGCAACAGTATTTGCTACAGTGTTTTTGATACACAAAGGCAGCATCTTCTGTAGAGAGAGGAGGTTTACCCATCTGTATGTTATGAGTAGTATATATTAGGTATGGAGAACAGCAATTGAAAAACCCAAAGGCTTTTGTATGTCTCCTGAATGTGTTCTGTAGGACAAATTTCATGGCAGCATGTGAAGGAGCAACCCTTTATGTAAAAAAGTGAGTGAACCAAGCTGTTTGATTATAATCATATCATATATCCATTAAAGTCCAAGGAAAATAGGCCAATTTGGTATTAGGCCAAGAGTGAGATTCCAGGGTCAGCTACAGTGAACTTTTAGGCACAGTATATCTACAAATTAATGTAGCTAACTACAGCTCCTCAACCATGAGCATATGTTCCATATGAGCATATGGTCCATATGTTCCTTCTCTGATCGTCACAACATTCATCTTCGAATTTGCAAGTCTTTGGCAGATTAATGCTTGAGAACCATTTCTGAATGAGGTAAAGCTGCCATTTTCAATAAATGACAATTTGCTGCTAAAAGATGAATGTTCTAGAATTTAACCATTCTAGAGTTTAACTGGGTGAAAATATTGTTGTAAATTTGATCATCTATGGCAAGACTTTAAGACAGGTAAGAGGTGTGGAAAAAGAAATATTTTATTAGGCTAGGGGATATCAAGACTGGGATATTAGACTGAAAGGAAAAGAATACTCCTGAAAAAGGAGTAAACTGATCTAGATAGCATATGATCCCCAAAGTATACCATCAGTGGAAATATTTTATTAGGCGGGAGGAAATAATTTTGGAAAATAGGCCTACTTTAAAGAAGAGAAGCTCTCTTTAGGGTGAAGTTTTGTAGGGACCTGTAGGAGTTTTCTGCATCCAGAAGTGTTTGTTATTTTTCATTTTTGTTAGCTGGTTTAATATATATTCTTCTCTTTGCAAATTCAGGCTCCTTAAAGGATATAGACTGTTGTACTCCTTGTGACAGCACTATTAATACCACAACTCATCATTGGTGGCTCTGTTATTTTTTTTGCTGGGGAGCTCAACAGAAAATTTTGTAGTGGATGTACATATTTATGTGTATTATGCAAGAAGTTTCAGAAAAGAATATACAAAAGAAGGACAGTATGGGTTATTCATCATCAAGGCAACAGTAAAAGATAAGAACACTTAGCTGCTATGAGTTAGAAAACAAAAAAAAATGCAGATTTTTTTGTAAAGGATCTTGTAACAGGTCTCCTTCAGACCTTGTTTCATGTTCAGTCTAAGCATGAAAACTACATGTCCTTTTCTACAATGCTAAGACCATGAAAATTTTCCGCTGAGGGCCACTACACAAGTTCATGGATCCACAATAACCTTGTAAGGAATTTAAGAGCTGATTTAATAAAAGGAATCACATAATATTTCTTTATTGCCTGCTGCTTTCATTGCATTCTATTCACTGCAAGTCACTGAACTCAAAATGGCAAATAAAGTTTAAGGAAGTTCCACTGTAGATGGACACCACTCTCTAGAGCAGGAATTGTGCCTGCCGTGATGGCAGGTGCCTGTGTTCATGCACGGAAATGAAACAAGGAGATATTCTTTACTATGAGGTTAGTGAGACACTGGCACAAGTTGCCTAGAGAAATTGTGGATGCTCCAGTCCCTGCTGGTGTTCAAGACCAGGCTGGATAGGGTTTTGAGCAACTCAGTGGAAGGTGTCCCTGCCCATAGCAGTGGGGATGGAACTAGATGATCTTCAAAGTTCCTTCCAGCCCAGTAGTCTACAATTCTATCATGTGCTATGCCAGAAGAACTGGGGCATTCCTGGTCTTCTGTCTACCTGTTTCCCCTGAGATAAGATTGGTTGGGGTCTCTCACACCTCCTGTCCAAAGGTTTAAGAATATTGGATATCATGATGATTTTTTTGGCACTTCCTGGAAAAATAATGCTGTGGTGCTGTAGAAAATTTAAACAGAGGTATGGGAAAGAAAAGCAAATTAATTTTCACTGGTAATATCAAGACCTGTACTGCTATCATGCATTTTGTAAATTGGGAAGGTCCATTTGTCCTCATATGTGTTCCTTTCAAAGATGTAAAATGTAAAATGAAGACCTTATAAAGGACCTCAAAGAAATTTCTGGAAACAACAGATATGACCTAGTTAACCTATATTTCAGCTTTCTGCTTCAAAGGCTTATGCGTAGATGCATATAGAAGTATTGTAGGTATTAACGGTATACAAGGAACAGTAGGTAAGGTGTTGATTTGATTCAGTATCACATAAATTTCCAGTAAATGATAAAATTTACAATCTTTTGCACTCCATATTCAGGAATGGGAGATTGACTGGTCTATGCAATCATAGGACAGTAAAATTTAATATTTCCCCCCACTCTTTTATACTGGCAGTGGCACTTCATTAAGGAGTGATTGTGATCCAAAAATCAGAAGGGTAATTTCAAAAGAAGCAGGAAGAAACTCAAGGTAGAAATTCCCAAACCTGCACATTAAATTACAGAGTCAGTGTGGGTATGGAGAAGTGATTAAATATGAATTTTTAAGAAGGAAACCTAGTGGTATATTTTTAGACTGCTGGTTCAATTCTGTTGACTTTGTTTTCTTTGTAAATCAAATAGGGAGTAACACCACTGTATAACAAATCAGTTCCAGGAAAAAGAGTCAAGAAAACAATACACAGGAAAGCTTCCCTCACAGCAGGGACTGCCTTTGCTGCTGCTGTAGTTTCACTCCTTTGACTAGAGGGTTAGCTAGCTCCTGTTATTTTTCTGCTGCTTTTCTTGCTGGTTCTCAAATTAGGCTGACAACCTAGTTTCCACATCTTCTCATGCTGAGAAGCACAGTAAAATGATCCAAAAAGTGCTATGCCCACACGATAGGTCAGAAATTATCTATAACTATTTGATCTTAAAAACATGAATGAAATGGAATGTCACCTGTATTTCTGCATCTGAGAAAAGTTATAGAAGACAAGTAAATGGAAAACCAATTACAGAGTCTAAAAATATCTGTGAAAAATATTTTTTGCTATTTAATGAGCTTGAATAACAAGGATTCTGGCAAGAACTAAAAAAAAATTACCTTAAAACACTTCAGTGAACTGTTCTCTGCTTTCCCCTTTGAAAACCTGTTCTGTTACTTGGATATCCCTAACAGAAGATAGTGGTATGTTATTCTGTGCAGTTTCTACAATCTGGTGTCTGAATGAATCAGACTAAGAATTGTTACCATTAATTTTCATCTACCACTCTCACTTTCAAAGAAGGACTCTCTTTCATTGCTATTTCCATAGTAGGTGTGCAGTACTCAGAATACCGCATGAATTTGTAGTGTGTGAATAGCTCATAGACACTTTTTGAAACTGTGTGAGTAGCTCATAGACACTTTTCAAAACTAGACAACTATTAGGCAGCTTAATGTAATTCCTAACATGCTGACATGGTGATTGTCATTCTCACCGTTGCTGCTCCCTTTTGTCTCTTATACTTAAGACTGAAAACATGATCAGGAAAGAATCAGCACTGGTTATGTAGGTTATGTAGTGTCTGACACACTCTGTATTGCATGATTGTGACATGATGACACAAAATGATTTCTCCTCCACATTGATTATGAGGTGATGAATTCTCAGATGTTTTCTTAGATATCTGATGGATAAGCAGAGGAAACTGCTATGGTCTTTTAAAGCATTTGTTCAATTCTCTCCTGTCACCTAGCTAATTCAAATTCACTTCAGTCTTACTTGGGCAACCTTTGCTTCAAAGAAACTGGCATTAATTACCAGATGTTTTGAAACATTAGTGTAATCTGAAAATAGCCCTGATAAAGACTAATAGCTGGAACTGTACCGACTCTCTACTTCCCTCTTCCGTTTAAATATGAAAATCTCAATGGATTTGTTTTCATTTTCCCAATGAGTTTGTTATTTCAATGAACAAGTCCATTGCAGAATGCTGTGCAAATATCCTATTTGCTATCAGAAATGACATTGAATAAAACATGGTCTGTAACATATTTCAGGCAGATCTTTTGCATTACATTGTTACATTTCAATAGACATGAATTTCAAGATCTGACAATTAAGTATGATCTTAAAAGATAACTTATGAAGCTCTGACTTTGTTCTGCTCTGCATTGCTGAAAAGTAGGCATAAGAAACATGGGCTCAAATTTCCGTCTTGGATATTCAAGTACTCCATAAAGTTATCCTCAGTTCTATCCTCTACTAATTTAGGCTTGCGTATGAACTGAAGCTCATCTCTTCTTATGCCCATTGCAATTAAGGAACACTAGACAGTTGGGCTTGACTCCAGAATAAGGCATCTGACTTCTGAGGTTTCCAGAGCTGCAGTTTCTTCCCTGATTTAGGGTACCAATGAAACCTCTGAGCCCTCACTTTGCTTTTTTTTCTTCCCAGAATTGTTCCTCTCCACATAGTCCCACTGTAGACTGAGCAGGTATGCAGATTAGATTCCCTTTGCCTTGTCCAAAAAATAAAAGCAGAAGCATCCCATGCAGAAAAAAAACCCCACCTTGTATTTAGTTGCCGTAAAATAAAATCTAAGGATGCAGTAGTAACATTTACATAATAAAAGTCAAACAATATAGATTAAATAGATTTCAACTTGTTAAACTGAATAATTTGGATAAATGTGTTAGAAATGTTTTTGTCTTTGACAGAGAAAAATGTGAATTTCAAGAGCTGGTTTAGGATAACATGGGCAACACCTTTGATGGGGGACAGGAAACTAAATTAGAGGTGGAATTCTACACTGTAGATGTCTACATTTGATCAAATGACTCCACCACAAAATATTCACACCACTGTGAAGCAGTGATCCTTCCTTTGCATTTGTCATCATATCATATCTTTTGTTATTTTATTGTTATTCATTAAGTATTATTAGTCCAACATTTGTCTTTCAACTTAAAACTGATGTCTGAATAATTTGATATCAACAGCAAAAATTATCGCTTCACTGTTCCCAAATATTTTGTGAATATGTTAAACTGAGCAAAAGATGTTCTTTTGAACTCCCAAGGTATTTCCTCAGAGTACAAGAACATAGAGATAACTTCCAAAACTGACAGGGCAGCTTCTGTCTGAGCCCTTCAGTCACAAGGACAGGCTCTGAGATTTTGAAGGATCTCTACTACAATTACACAAGGGTAAATATATTGAAAAGAATAGGAATTTTCCTGTGGTGAATTCTTAAAAGAATAATAAATATCTGTGGTGGTTTTAC
>VYZS01028023.1:25258-43718 GCA_013400695.1 Neodrepanis coruscans | reverse complement strand
GCAGTGGTTTTCTTTGTGTGTCTAATGGTTGAGTTACTTCTCAAAGTATGTGCAACATGTACAGTCACCATCTCTTTCCTAACTACTTTCTGCTTAATTAATTTGTATCAACTAAAATTCTCTCTCATCTTTATGGCTGCTATCGTGTGCCAGAGGTTACATGTTCCCTTCAGGCTCATGCTTTTAAAGAAAGAGTTTATTGTGCACTGTGGTGGAATCTGGAGCTGAAGCACAGAAGCCATATGTCAGGGGCTAGCTGTTTTTGTATAGAGGCATGTCATAGTTACAGCTGTAGGTAATTATTACAAATAATAATGACTAACATTTATGTAACAGCTTTCTCCGAGCCTCTCAAATCACTCAGTAAGCCTTATATATTGATTACAAATCCTGAGCCAATCTGCTTTCATTCATATACAGACAATGTCGATGGTAATCTCCACTGGGATTACATACATAGCTGAGGGCAGAAGTTAGTCCTGTACATATATGTATGTACACGTGCAACATGTACATACACACTTAGGTAGGGGTCTAGGGGTTTGTTCACTTTCTGGCTGAAAACTGGAGCCATGATAAAATTTGAGCAACATTCAGCAACAGCAAAAGCAAGTTGGGATTAATAAACATTCCTACAGAACAATTTTCTTTGGGAAATTTGACTTTGTTTTAACCAAAAAATTTCATTTAGACAAATAGACCAATCTCCAAAGAAATCAGAAAGAAAGAAAAAAGTTGGTTTCTCTTCTTTGTTGTTTTTTTTTTCCTGAATAATTAATTATCTTCTGCATATCAAAACAAAATATTTGCATATTACCAGAGCAAAATACATTTCCTATAATAAAAAGAAAATAATGCAACATAGTCCAATCATTCTTTTATTTTTTCCCCTTGATGAATGACCTGTGAGAAAGCAAAGAACTAACTTTCTCATTGACAATAAAAACAAATCTCAAGGAGTCAAATTTCCTGTGAAAAGAAATTCTGTTTCCCAACTAGATTCTCAGCAAAGAGATCAGGACAAAGATAATGAGCCTGAAGTCTTTGTTCTCTGCTGTTTACATAACTCAGGAGAAATGGACAGAGGAGCCTTCGCATCATCTTTTAACTTCCCATCTCCTTTGATGGTCTAGCAAAGTTTGCACCTGCAGGTTGTTCTATTACTTGCATGTTAGTAAAAGAAAAGAAAAACAACGGTTTTTAAATTAAGCTCTTATATATGAGAATTTTGGATGAGCAGAGCATAATCACCATAACTATGAGTTAATCAAGAAGCTGAAATAAGCAATCCAACTCCTGAGAAAGTCCAGCAGTGAAAATTTTCTCTAGCACTTTAAAAGGCCTCTGGTTCTAGGCTAAGACAGAGAAAAGAGAGTCAGAACATCAAAATATGACACTATTTCCTACCACATGTAGTTTTTGAGATTTACCATACATGCATTGACCAAGCACAAGTCTGTTTATCCAAGAGAAAGAAAAAGAGGAGTGCTTGAGGTGACATGGCAGCAGACAAAGGTAACAAGATTCTAAACAGCTTCAGAAACCAAGATCAAAGAATACAGATCAGTGAGACAAAAAGTGCAAAGCATTTACTCTGATGCAATTACAAGAACACTTAGATTTCACAGCAACAGTCACCTTCCACAATATCTATTAAAATGAACAACACTGAAGTACTTATTTTAGAAATTAAAAAACACCCTAGTGAATTATTCACCTCTTTCTTTGACTTGAGAGGAGACAGTACGGTACAGCACAGCTTGTTGTAATACACAGCAGCATTTTGATCTGCAGATTTAAAGAATTTCAGATTGCTTAGAGATACATGAGGCTCCGTGGTGGTATGTAACATAATTTCTCACACAGTCTAACCACTGGAACAACTCTTGACTTAGAGGAGGTAAGTGGTAATGTGAAACATGTTGTATCCTATTGTGAAGTTTTAAAGAACACATTACATGCAATTAGACTTTTTCCTTCATTAATATTCCAGTTAAATATATGCTACTAACAGGCAGTTCTGGGACAGCTCAGAGAGCCTGGCCGATACATAATAAAAACAAGGGCCTTCACTAGATCATGCATTGAAGTTTTTCATGAGAATAATTCCACTGATTTCAGAAGAATTTCTCCTTATTTACTGAGGTACATCTGATAAGAGAATCAGGCTCAAAGCAATCCTATTGACAGTTTGAAAAAGCTCACTCTAATATCCACAGAGAAACCAGTATTTGAGATTACCATTTAAAAAAATATCTGTTTTGATGAAATATAAAAGCATCTGCTTTAACAAGCTGCTGCACCATTTTCAATCAGCACAAAAGCACAGATCACATTTTAGGGAGGTATTGTGAAATATTTTTAATGAAACTTGCACAAAAGTTCACCCTCTGAGAAAACTCAGTCTACCAGACTAATACATCCACAGAAAAGAAAACAAGACACAAAAACAAACTCTGGTTACATGACGATAGGAAACGTTAGCTAGCCTAGAGGAATGGAAAGACCTGGAATTTAATGCAAAATTTAACTCTTCTTTCGACTCAGGCAATTATCAACGCTTCTTTGGCTGCAAACCGCACAGATATAGAATATATTTGTTGAGAGGTTATTATATTCTGCGAAAGCTCTCACATGTTTGGGAGGCCTACAAATTCAGGTCAGCTATTAAGGACTATAAACGTAAGTCTATTTCCATTTTGGATTTTTTTTTCCGCCATCCTTGATCTCAAATAATCCATGTAAATTGTGACTTCTTCTTGTAGCCTCTTTATGGGTACATTTATTTTCTGCCTGTTTAAGTCACACAATGCAGCATTTTTGCTTCTCTAGCTAATGGTGAAATCTTCATCTGCACTCCTGAAGGAAGAAAATATTCCAGGAGCTTTATTCTACCTTGTCTGCATTTGATTCCAATTTAAAAAAAAAAAAAAAGAGCAATCTGTTATAAGAAAGTATGAAGTGTGACTGGTGCAGAGGGCTCAGGCCTTGTACTGATCACTTGCAAGGGCAGGTCATGGGCTGATCCTGCTAAGGATCTGCAATGGGACATGCTGTAGGATTGGGCTGAGTCCCTTCATTTTTACAGGACTATTAGCATGCACTTGGCCAAGTCCTTGATCATCCAGATCCTCAGTTTCCCAGATATGAAATGTGGAGAGAAGACCTTCTCTTATTATTAGCCTAGGCTTCTCCTATAAGTTTTCACATAAAATATTAAGGGGGAATTCATTGCTACTGGATGTCTAAGCTGCACCTCCCACAATGAAGACCCCAGTCTCCAGTGGTGACTCTTGTAATATAAATGAAGTGTAGCGATAAACATGTCTTTCTAGGAACAAGTTTCCTTGAGTCAATGGAGCTCAGAGCAGCCCCCTTAGGCAAATTCACCCTTTCATGCTTAGAATTTAAAACTCGTTTTATGAGCTGGTTATATACTTATAATGTTTAATCTTTGCCTAATACTTTTTATGGGGTCCTTGTGGATGAAGGGTACACTTAGAGGGAAAGTCAGGCTGTGTGAAAACTGCTTACAACAAGAGATGGAAGGACTGGTTAGCAGGGAATTGGGGAATAATCCTGTAGCTCCTTAACACTCAAATTTGAAAATGAGGGAATTGTGGCTCTTTATTGCTATTCTGCAATTTTTTTTTTTTTCCCAGCTTCTGTTTTGAGACATGAATACTTCCCTATAATGGAGCCAGATATGCTAATGGTTGGATGGCCCATTCCATTATTATATTGTCTCATAATAAAATCAACATTAACTTGCCTTCTCAAAACCTTAACTGACTACAGTGAGGATATTCAGCCCTTAAAACTCTCACTGACTGTTGCTGGAGGAACACACTTGGTAGCCCGACCATTAATCCTGTTTGCACTGTTGCACTGTTTGTAAGGTAACTGCCCACTCCTGTCTCAGCAGATGATTCCCATGGGAAGTATCTCTACAATACTTGCTAGCTCTGAAATACTACTCCTTTTAACTCAAAGGAAATAAATTTGTGTTTTTTGCAGGGGTCAGGGGAGAAGCTCGAGGGCTGTTAATCCCTACTGATGACCTGTGACAGCATCACTTCACTCATCTGCGTAAACATCTTCCCTCCTTCTCCCTCATCCCATCCTTTCTGGACCTCCTCTGTGAGTTTGTGATGGCATGAGCTCTCCAAGGAAGAAGTAGAGCTCAGGTCCTAGCAAAAAAAGGAAATCCCTCATGATTTCAAGAGACTTTGGGTCATGGTCTCCACACTTCTCTTGCCTCTGATGTGCTGATCTCTGTACATAGAAACATTTGTTCCCCTGGATGGCATGCAGTACGTGCAACTATGGACATCCTCTATCCACCTTCACAGAAAAACAGTGCCTTGATGCTTTCTACACACTAGCTTCTTCTTGCAACATCATCTCTTTACAGAGCTTTGTAAACACCAGCAAACTCACGTGTCAGTGGGGCTCTGCTGACCCACTGAAGACTCAAGGCTAACAGAAAGCAGCTCTGTGAGATTTGTCTTCTCAGAGCACTCCAAAACACCCACAAATCTACTGTCACAACCCAGAGAAAACCCTGGCATTACCCAGGGCTATCACTGAGCTGGCACTCCCAGCAAGTTCTCTCACACACAGGGAGTACTGAGGCATTCATCCATGTGAACCCTGATGCATTGGGGCTCACTGCTCACACTGGTGATTGCATGAACACTGGAAGACCTTCTACTTTATTCTACCCAAGTGCAACCCACTGACACAAAAAGTTATATTTTCAGAAAAATGACCTGAAACAGGCTCTATTTATGGAAAACAACTCATTATTTCAAACAGTGCCTTTTCAGATCAGGTGTCTCTTTGAGTATCAAGCTCTGCTAATGTTTTGATTGCAAATAAATATCTTCCTTGCTTTTAACTCACACTGGCTGCTCCCTGTAGCCATTTGCAGCACAATGTAGTGTGAATTCATCTGTGTGAACTGGAAATCTTAACTTTTCCTCTTGTCAGTCTCAGTCACCATTGGAAGCTCTTACCTCATGCCAAAACGGCATCAGTAATGGACAAAACCGTGATATACTGGTGTTGATCTAACACACTGGCAGAGCAGAAAGCCCTTGAATACTCATTCAAGATGTCAACCTGAGCAAAAAATAAAAACAGAATTATTTGGATGATGATTCAGATCAAAGGCCACAAAAAACAGATTATTTACACTGCAAAAAAAACTTTCTGGCTTACATAGTACTTTTAAGCAATTTTCCTAGTACAGTAGTCACAGGGTTGCAATGGATAGTAATTATTCCAGTCTTTAATACAGATTTCAGCCCCTCTCCTTTTTCTCCTCCCTCAGAATAAAAAATGTTATAGGTAGTAATTTTCTTTCATTGGCCAACACATGGCCGTGTGTGAAGAATACTCTCTGGATATCCAGCATGATGTAGGCTTTGATGGATGGAAATAAAAGATCATTCTCTGCAAGCTGGAGCTGAAATGTTAGCCTTTGAGAGCAAAGGTTATTTTATCAGGAAATAAATCAGAGCTCTCTTTCATTACTGGTTTTTTCCATGCTCATCTCAGTGATGACTAGGGTGTGTGTTCAGACCACAGGAATCTACAGAACCACCCAGTCGCTTCATCAGTCCTAGAAGACGACAGGGCCCAGAGTCAGAGCAGCACCATCCTGCATCCTTTTTTCTTCTCTCTCTTTTTTTTTCTTTTTTCTTTTTTTTACATTTGGTCTTATTTCTGTGTGTTTGTTTGGATGTTCTCATTTATAGGCTTGTGGTTACAGTTCATTTCATGGACTCTGAGCCAAGAGACACGGGGTTTTTCTCCCAGCAGCCTATTCCCTGTGCTGCCATGCTGCGAGATGCCATCCCACAGCTCTTCCTCATCCATCCCCAGGGAGCTGCCTTCCCCCAGACTGTGGGGAACATATAAGATCCTTCTGCAGATCAACATCCACGGCACTCCAGTGTTTTTCTTCAAAAGAGAGGCTTTGCCCTGCTGTCTGAAACAATGTCTCTTCTCTGCTCACAGCTCACTGTCAGCTCCTTGCTGTGGCACCAGGACAGTGTGCTGGCCACATCAGCAGCAGTGCCTGGGAATGTGGCTATGGAGCCTCCAGACCCCCCTAGAGTGGGGGGACACGTTATTAGATCTTTCCTAAGGAAGCATACAGGAAGGAATTGCACTCTGCCTATGTTTAAAGCCAGGAGAAAGGAGGGGGCCCAACTGAGTGGTAAGTTGGAGAGGAAGGAGGGGACGGTTTGAGGAGGCAAACAGTGGATGGCAAAGGAGGGAGGCACTGGGACAAGCCAGGACTTGCATAAGCATCCCTCAGGGCAGATGACACAGGCTACTAGCAGGGCAGAACAAGTAGAGTGGCCATAAAGGAGCAGGGTCTGGGTATGTGAGTGAGTGGGGAGGTGAACACAGGCCTTGCCATCGAGTCAACCCCATCCCATATCCACTGCCCAGGCCCACAGCACTTCCCTACCTCAGTCCTGAAATAAACTGAGACACCACACCTTCTAAGATACAGCTATTTTTAAGCATTCCAGCTATGCCTTTGATGCTATTTCAAAACCCTAAGATATAATTTAGGGTTTGTTTTTTAGATTTTGTTTTTTTGGGTTAAGTTTTTTTGTTTTTTTTTTTTTTAAAAAAAAGGAGTATCAGAGACGAGAGAAAAAAAAAAAGAAGTTTAAAATCAGAAATCAGGTCCTACACACATCTCATGGCTGACCTACAGGTCTGCAGGTCTCACTCAGCCCCTGCCTTCCCAGTAACCAAACTTTTTAATTCACTGATTTATCACTGAAATTTTAAACAATTAAGTGTGTACTTTTCCCAAATACGTATTTTACATTTATCAGCTGCTAAATACACATCTCCCATGCCCCTGTGGTACATATAATAGGTATCACCATTTTACAGATGGCAAAACTAAGACATCAACACACTAGATGACGTATCAAGTTTGCCAAAGCAAGCCTGTGCTAGAGATAAGGTGAGAGCATGACTGCTTCATTTTCTGTTCTGATGCTAAAGTCAAGCTTTTAATTTTAATCTATTTTATTTCGACCTGGCAGCAATTTCAAGTCTGACTGGAGAAACAAAATCTTCAAACTGAATGTCTCTCAGTGATCTCACTGTGATTCTTACATATATTTGACACCAAAATCCTTCCAGTGATGGAGTTTTTTGCCTCTTCTGGACAAGAGTGTAGATTTTACAATGTCTTAATTATTGGATATGCCCCATCTTTATGGATGTCTCCTTGTTATGTCACAAAGGTCGTGAAGAAGTTGCAAGATCCAAACTTTAGAAGTGCCATTGATAAAGACCCATACAATGATATTAGCCATCATATAAGGTTCCTTTAGATAAAATAGGCAGAATTTATGATGATGCAAATGAGTTGTCTCATCAGGACCTCTTTTGCTCACCCATATTTTGCACAGCTCGTAGTCAGACATAGTCAAAAAAAGTCTCTAGGTTTTGCAAGGGGAACAATCAACCTGTAAGGGACAGCTTATCCCTGGCCTCTTTAAATGAGTTGACGGCAGAATCTAAACAGCATTTCTTCATCCTGAAGATGCACATCATATCTGATATGTTTTAGAAGGTGGCATTTTAACCATGGCTGTGACCTTTTCTTGTCCTGGCCTAGTTACCACTATATCAATCACATGCTATGAGAACAACAAATGGGTTTACAAAACATATATTTTCCTCTATTCATTTACAGTCCTGAAGTATGACTTACCTGCAAACCTTTGTTTGAAGTCTACAATGTGTGCCTTGAACATCCCTTAAACCTCCTGCTGGTCTTACGAAATCTTCCTCTGATTGTTCTGGGGGGGTTTCTCAAGCACCCAGCATACTGAGCAATAACCAACAAAGGCAGCAACTCCAGTCTAGTGGAAGAGACAGAGTCTTACGTGCCAAAATTCAGCCATTGCATCTATGGGATGCATACATTGCATTTATATCCTTTAACTCCAGAAGTGTAGTCTTAATTCCTCAGTTCCTCCTTTAGGACTTCTTTATGCTGCTTAGCTGATACAAAAAGAGATGCTTTAAGGTATTAGAGCCCTTCTGCTAGGAAGCATCATCTGTATAAAACAGCTTACCAGCTGGCTTGGGAATGTTGTAATGACTTTGACCCTCTCAAGGCAGGGACCCTGGAGGGAAGGGAAGAGAGCAATAGGAAGGCCAAGGCAAGGCCAGGGAAGGGGAAAATCATGTATGAAGAAGGCAGCATGCAGAGAATGAGGGTGCCTGGATGACCACAGCTGAAAGGATGCTGCTCCAGGGCATCCATTAGAGCCCAAGAAGTGTTCTGAAACACTGGAAAATGCAGCCATGACTCCCAGATCTCACAGAGGGTATTTTATCCATATTGTTCTCTTGCATGGACTCCACATATATCTGCTGAGTTTAACATTTATGGTAGCCTGAGTGCATCACTGAAGACATTATACTTAACCATGCAGTAAGGGGGAAGTTACCAAAATATACTGTGAACAGACTTTTGTTAAACACCATTTTCAAAATGCCTGAAGGATTATTCACCTCATTTTAAATAGATACTGTATTTTAAACCTGTTTAAATTTATCTTTAACTGAAGACTGGACAAGTTCCAACAAAGTCATCCATGTAGTTAAGGCAAATGATACTCCATTTATGTCCCTACATTATTTTATTAAATAAAAAACAACAAAAACTGTCATTGCCACAGAAAAAAAGAAAACACTTTCCCAGAAGGAAACATGTATTTACTTAACATTATGGCTGCAATATAGTTAAGGGAAGCCAAGAGATTCAAAATCAAGGCTATCCTTTATGCTTTTACCCAGCAGCTATATGAGATAAGAGCCAACTGCCAGCCATTACTTGCATTTCTCATCCACCACTGGTTAATGTACCAATTTGTACATTATGGAAACAGGCCTCATCTGTTCTGTAAAAAACTTTCTTGCTTTTGCAGTGCTTACAATAATTACCCAACAGCATACTCTTCTTGACTCTTTTATTTTCCATCTCTTTCTTAAACCAAAGCTGCTGCATCCCAGCTATCCCTGGGAAGGTACCTCTGTTGGCATTTCAGGGCTTAACCTTTCCCAGCGCTTTGGTGGTGAGGTGGTATTCAACAGCCCGGCCCCAAACCCAAGGGTAAATTTTCCTGAGAGAGGCAAAATCTCAGAATACAGAGGGATGGATGAAGTAGGATGGGGACGAGTGGCTGGCTGAGCCAAGGGGCCGGTATGCCCTGGTGCAAGGAGTGCTTTGGGTTGCTGAGCTGTGCAGTATCCTGCACCCACATATGGCAGGCAGAGGAACATGCTGCATACTCCTGCAGTTCTGGGCAGCTCTAGGCACCAGCTGCCTCCTCCTGACATCTCTGAACTCATATCCCCGGACTAAGCTACCATCTCAGTGTACACTCCAAGCCCTACAAGCACTTTGATGAAAGTGGTCAGATGAGCTTCTCCAGTCACTTTACTCAGGATTCAGCAAGAATTAGAACAGTGTACATCAATGTACAGTAATACTGGCACCAACAAAATTATATTTTTCCTGTTTTCTCTGATTTCTCTCTTTCCTCATAATTCAGGAGTACACAGGCTAAGCTCAGGTCCCACTCCATCTTGTGACAAGGTGCCCAAGAACCAAGAAAAGGTGAGCATTTGCCACAGCAGCAGTAGCTGGTGATCCTCAGTTCACAAATCCCACTATAATTTATCATATATGTTGCATTAAACTGAACACCTGAGCCACAGAGCAAGACAGTGTTGTGTCATGTTCAGTGCAGCCTCAGAACTGAAGTATGATACCCATTCTGATAAGCATACTGGGAGGAGAACCTGACATTCCTGTTGCAAATGAGCTCTGTTCATTGCTCTGAACTAGTATCACAACTAATTAGCAAATATCACTTCCCGATATATTTTCCAGAGATCTCTTGTTCACAATATTTGTTCTCATGGCAGCGCAAGAGGAGGTGAAAAGGATATGTGCAAAGAGTGTTTGAGAGAGAAGAGGAATCTCCCGTTGAGGGTTTGTAGGATAAATGGCTTGCGCTTGAATTCAGTACATGCTGGCTGACATGGTAGAGGATTAAAGGATTGCATACCGAGTGGAATTAGAAGTGCTAGTTTTCCTAGCTCCTATAATTTGTAAAGAACGGAAAGAAAAAAAAATCTTGTGGAATTAATCTATTTCTTATGTTCATTCCAGCTGTGTTTAATTTACCCTCTGCTATTTCTCTCCTCTGATCGAAGAATGCTGTATCCTTACATTCATATTTCCCCTCAAAATCCCCACATTGAGCAGAGCTTTCTTAATTGCTTTAATATGCTGCATTCTAGGATGGGAGAAGCTTCTCCAGAGCGACAACTTTTCCTTCTCCCCCAACACCACTGCAGCCCCACTCCCTAACCTCACCCACCAGCACAAGGATCCATCAACTGCCTGGCTGCCCCTGCCCACTGCCCACTCCCCTGTGGTACAAGCAGGCTCTGGGTGCAGCCCACACTGCCCCATTTGACCCAAATCTGCATGTGCAAAGAAGAAATTATGTGCTTGACACAGTCTCACCCTGCAGCAAAGCCAGAATATTCCACATAATGCCTGGCTCACTTTCATTCATGGATTAAAAGGCAAGCAAGAGGCCTTCAGGCAGTCAGATGGAACCAGGCGTCCTGGCAAGTCTGCCCACCCATGGTTTAGCAACCATCAGGCCAGATGGACCAAGCCTGGAAGAGCAGGGATGGGATAAAGCCAAGCAAATAAGGCAAAGGGATTGTAAAAGAGAGAAACCAAGGAGGTGGAGAGAAGATTCAGAGGACTTTGTGGTTTTGTGCATGTGTGTTTGCCTTGAGTTGCCTTTGCAGTAAGTTTCCATCTGGAGCCCCTCAGACAACCTGGGCTGCACTCAGCGTGTTCTTGCATATTGGAAAGATTGACAGACAGAGGATTCAGGCTGCAGGTAGCCCGAACACTTGCCACTAGCTCTAATGTGGCAGGAAGGCATCTCAGCAAATAGAAAGGAGCCTTCCCTCCATCAAGTAGCGTTGGCTGGACCACTAAAACTTGTATCTTAGCTCAGATGCAGAGCAAGGACACACCCCCCACCACCTTCACCTGCCAGTTGCCTATTGACCCACCCTGAAGATAAGGTGTTGCAAAACCATGGGAGAACTGGTTATCAAACCATCAAACCATAGCCCTGCAATCTTTAGGAGAACCAAGAGTTTCCATGAGTTGTAAACCGTGATTTCATTTTTCTTATGGGCCAAGCATTTGTCTGTGTAACAAGATCACATACCTCAGCCAATGTGTTATCCTGTTCAGCAGGACAGGAGTGTCCTTGCTGGGGATAGAGATCTCTCCTGAGGATGAACCACAGAGGAGTAATGTATCAAGACCTCTCCATAATGAACAGACTGAACATAACACAGCTCTTTGCCAAAGTAATCATCCCCATGTAGGCCACTCTCTCATGCTCTGTGCAAGTCATTAGGTCTAACTTATGTGGCAGAACTGCTCAGAAAAATGAGAATTATATAATAATTTATGGGGGATGGGATGTATATTCCATCCCATAACTTCCTCATTGTGGAAATTTCTCTGTAGGTATTCCTCTCCAGCCCCATCTCCCATACTGATGATGCCCTTACTATTATTCAGCCTTACTGTAATGCCTCGTACTAGAAGTCCGCAAAGATGAACCCCTCTCTGCAGCCTTTAGCATTCATTGCTTCCCTCTTTGAAAGCCACTCCATGGAAGCTTGGGACAGATTGTGTGACAGGCATTTAATTTTTTTTCCTTTTAGTTTCCTGTTCTGGCCTTTCCAGAGACAGCTGAACAACTATAAATAGACCAAACTCTTGGAAGGAAGGAAAAATAAAGGAGAAAGGCAGGCAAGTAAAATGATGATGATGTGAAGTTATGCAGCAAGACCAGGAAGCTGACAAATAGGTAAATTATCTGGCCTTTTGCAGGGATGGCCAATGGTGGTATGTGCACAGTGCATTTGGCTTTGAAATGGCCAAAAAGTAGGAGACCCATCATCTGCAACAAGATGGGCTGAGTCTCCTGGATGCCAGGGAATACTGGCACCAACTTGCCCACTAACAGGCCAACCTGGGGTTTCCTCCTCTTATGGCCACAGGTATGCTTCACCACTGTCTGGTTGGCTGCTGCTATTTATTCCATGATTTTCTAAAAATGTGTTTGACCTAGATGCCCAGACTGTTGCCAATCTCTTTCTTTAATAAAAGTAACAACAGCAAGGTATTGAAAATCACGAGGCATTTAGAAATATACAGACTCCTTTATGGGTGAAATAATCTAATAGACAAGCTGTTGTTAATTTACAGCCTCAATTTTCAGACACACTTCTTGAGTCAAAAGTACTTCCTGCTCCATAATTCCTACAGGGACACAGGTGGCCCAAATTGCAGTATACATCTACTGTACATTAAAATGTATTTTGGACTTAGCTTAAACATTTTTGAAATCTCAAGTTTATGTCTAGACTATTTTAATCAGCTAAATGTCATAATAAGCCATATGTTGGGCTTGATAGGTTACATATACCAGCCCCGCTCATAAAGTATCAAAAGGTGTTTTTAAAAAGGAGTCTGTGTTTGTTTTACCAGGAAAATGGTGCTTTTAGTCAGTCGTATCAAACCTACTGGCAGAGTGCACAGGCTCTGACGTAACTACTGGGAAATAGGGAGGCCAGGGTGGCCCTGGTGTGGGGGAACAGAGATGGCTCAGTCCACCCCATCGGCCCACGCCAGCTCTGCTTGCAGGGAGCAGTTCTCCTCCTGCCTCCTGCTCGGGGCAGAAGGCTTCAAATCTGCTGCGAACGGCTGCTGGCACAGTGACCCATGTACCCCACGACCTGGGTTAAACAAATGGATATTTTCTGTCAGACCCTTCCATGCAAGAACAGGGGACACTGGACAGATCCTGAGCACCCGTTTGCATCAGGTGTTACCTGTGTAGGAGAGGGCTTGCTAGAGGAGAGTAGTGCTGGCAGGTTCTCTGGGTTACACCAGAGAAAGAGGGCTTTCATCAATAAAGATTTGCCATCACCAAATTAAATTAATTAAGCATAACAGCACAAAATCAACTGTCCTTTCTCCAGAGATTTTGCTGGTATAAACCAGCAAAAATCAAAATCTCTTTCCTGAGCATTGTTAAGCCAAGATGCCCAGTTTGAGAAATGACCCATGACCCAGGGATGCCTTGTGCTGGTAGCATGGTTCCTCAACATGTAGGCTGAAAGGGATCCTCTGTTTGCTATGAGCCACACCGGGCCTATGGCACACAGACACGTAGCTTGGACTGCCTCCAGCACCAGAGGATGTACATGCACACAAATTCATCTCACTGTCATATGAGATTATTTCCTTATGCAAAGCTGGCTCCCTTCTGGATGCAGAAATTCCCCTTCCGCTTCCAGCCACTGCAACAGGGAGGTCTTACAGCCTCATCTCGGGCATCCTGAACACCAAAGACTTGGTGGCTATGGGCCATGCCATGTCCAGTGTGCCCACAGGGCAATATGTCCATCTCCCTCATCCCATTCTCCTCACAGCCCCAGCTCAAACAACTTCTGCCAGAAAAACCACATATGGCCCAGGAGAAATATTTGTGCATATCCTAGTCAAAGACATCCCAGAAGTTCTATGTCTGGGTGCTTGCCTCTGAAGGCTCCTGAGGAACTGAAGGTACATGAAGAAGAGCTTAAAGAGTATTTTAATTACAGTCTTTGCTTAAGAAAAACAGTCCATTCAGTGCACAGAGATCCCCAGGGGCAAAAACTGAATTGTGACTAAAAGTAGAGTAACCCTCTGGTTACCCCATCAAAACTCCATTGGATGAACAACTTGAGATAATAGCTAAAGTAACCCACAAACTCTACTTAGACCCCTCTCACACCCTCCCTTTGGCTCCTGGGTAATTTAGCCAGTCACTTTCCATATTCACTTATTCTTCCTCCTTTTAACAAGCCTCCAGGGCAGAGGATGAGAGAGCAGTTGTCAAATTCTCATTTTGAAAAAAAAGCATACTGCCTCTGCAGAACAAGAAACACAGTCCAGTGGGGTGAAACCACGAAGACGTAGAGCCTGCTCATGGTATCAGGTAAGAATACTGGCATTTTTAAAAATATATTTTACTGTCAGTGTCTCCACCACAAAATATAAATCCTTACGTGATCTCTTTTTTCAGGATCCCCCTGTTTGCCAGCAGTAAACATCTGAGAGCTGTTTTTATTCCCACAACAGTTTATTGCTGTGCAAATACCATAATTTTCAGTCTCTACAAACAGAGAGAGATCCTCATCCACCCAGTTTGTTACTATACTTGCTGGGCAGAAGGATTTAGTAAAAGTCATGATTCCCCTTGATGTCCAAACTGGAATTCCACTTTTTAACTCTTTCCCTGCTGGGGCAGGTTTAGGGTTTTTCCTTCTAATGCCAACCGGACAACTTGAACTCTGGTATGAAATATCACCCCACCTTCTCCCTTAAAGACTAAGAAATAGGCACACAGTTACTAAGCCATGGTAGTAACACACCAGTTCATGAAATTTGGTACAACTTGATTGAATGTGTCATGCTGAAGATATGCAATGTTGGGGCTTGTGGTCTTAGTTCCAAAATAAGAATTAGTCCATGGCTATGAACAACAGTTGGTCATTTTTCTTTCTTATCTCTCAGGTTTTGTTGCATAAATCCAAGACTCTGTATCACTGCTGTGTAGGTCAGTCCAGTGTCTTCCAGTCTATCTATCTATGCCTGGACATGAGGAGTGAGATTGCTTGCTCCAACAAGCATCTTTGGCATGTACCACTTCAGGAAGGGGCAAGCTTGGCTGGATTTAGGTGGCTTCTCAGGCTATATAGGTATAGATGGATCAGCATCTTTAACAAAGGGCACATGAGCAAATGTTGCAATTCTGCATCTCTAGATGACTGATTCATAATCTGGGTGAACATGAACTAAGAAAAGAAAGCAGGAAGCAACTAGGAATAAAATGGAAAGAGGAGATAGTATCAATGGAGTAATTTTTCTTAGACACATGGTTCAGCTGGGGACATCTAGTTTTCCATCAGAACAAGGGTAAGGAATGGGATTTGTATTCATCAATAAACAGAGGATACACTGTTGTTAAATTGAGTTTTGCCACCACTGTCACTAGGATTTTGTATGAGTTTTCAGTCCCTGCTCCCTGATAATGCTTTTCCTTGCTTTAGCAGTTCATTGTCACTGAGGTGATAATTGGTCCGGGTAGGATCAAATACACTTAATTAAGGCTCCTCTAATGTTTAATGTAATGGTTCTCCTAATTCCTTATGTATTAATCACAGAAATGAAGCACCTTCAGAGATCTTCAGAATATCAGTCCTGGCTGCATCCATAATGGGCCTAGGAAGACCTTCCAGGTCCTAGGTCCAGACATGTAACTAGCCACAATCTTTTCTTTCTGTGGGAGGGAAATCCAGGTGTGTAGGTTGGAAGAGGTCTAGCAGTATCCTGTCTCATGTAGTTGAAGGTAAAAAACAGGGCTGTTAGGCACCTGCTCTTCCTGTCTAAATTCAGCTCTATGGAGAAATTAGACATTTATTTAAGAAGACCCAGATCCCATTAGCAAATACATCCATCTTTCTTGTCAATTTGATGTACCACTTTGTTCCCAGATGAAGAAAGTTGAACACAGCTGTTACCTTGAAGGTCAAACTCTGAGTTCAGTCTTGCACCTCAACAGGCAAAGGACAATTCTCAATGCAATCCTACAATTATACTGAGACATCTTAATCTAAACATTTTAATGCACTTTCTTGACATAACATTGAAATGTAATGTGTGGTTTGGTTCGTGTTTTTTTAAAATCAAATCCTTGCATAAAGTGTTCCCATTTTTAATCCCTTTCTCATTAAAAGTTGGGGTTTTTTTCCTTAAAGTAGCTTTGCTTTAATTTTTTTTTTGAGGGTCTGTTGAGATTTCTTTTTTTAAAACTTCCAACAAAGATGATATTTTTAACAAGCAGTAATTATGAAACACAATACCTGATACCTTCCCAGACAGATAGATCACAAGAGAGTCTAACTGGAGGTGGGTAGGAAATTACAGCCCCACCATTCACAGATGCTTCTGTTCCTTCAACAGAGACACCCCTTCTGGTCCTTAAGAGCTCTTTAATCTAACAAGTACACAGAGAAGAAAATATCCTCTTATTTCTGCATTGAATGTTGTTGACTACAGCTCTGTCAATCAGTGCAACACATTTCAAAGAGGTTTTAGACACTGGATTTTGACAAACCACTGTCTGTTAGACCAAAGTTGCTATTGGAACAAGCTGCTAAATGGTGTGATACATTTTCCATTATTTATCCGGTCCTGACTCAAAGTGCTGCAGTTTCACCATAAATTGTTATGTTGGGACCAGTTTTAATAGAACAAAATCTATGGCTTGTGCAATACTAGCCAGAACACGAGTAAATTTGAAAGTAACTTGAGACCACAGACAGCAACCATTTTTTGTTGATTTTTATGTTCTTAAGTATCAAGGAAGGACACGATGCTGCTAAGTCACACAGGTGTTTCTGAACATGCCTAAGTCTTGGGTAATCTCTTGTGTTTTTGAGCAATTTATTGTTCCAGAAATTACCTATTCAGTTCTATCATGGGGCTCACCTCCACACACACAGAAGAGCATAGAGGCACTGAGGAGACATGAAATCCTGTCCCAGCTACCCCAAGGCCATCCCAGAAGAGCATCAGCACCGTGGGCTGGGCAAGACCCAGTACTGCGAATCCACTGAGGCAGCTCTAAGAGGTACTGCACAGATTGGATGTCCCTGCCCTGGGGGACTGAGCTTCTTATGGGGACAGAGGGCAAAAGCATGATGGATTTTTTTTAAGATGTTTAGGAGATGAACCAAAGGCTGGGAAAGGGAGGGACTGATGTGGTTTGGAGAGGAATAGATGTGGGAAAACAGAGTGAAAAGAGCATCAAAGGAGCCAGCTGTGCGTAAAAACGTGTCTGGTCAGTATATTTGCCTGTCCATGCAGCAGACAGTCCTATCTTCTTTAAAAAATCCATTTCTAATTTTTAATGGGTATGGGGCACTCTCTTCTGCATGCATATGTGCACAAAGGGGTCTGAGTGCAGCAGCTGGAGAGGGGATGTGGCCTTGGGACCTCACCTGTGCAGATGCCAGCACCTGAGGAGACTGGGATTCAGTCTGAGCCCAGCTGCTGGAGGAGTCCACCTTGTATATATGTACATCTACTTAATCCTACTAATGAACCTCAATCCTGATGAGCCAGACAAGAGGATGGGATTAGTTCATTTGTGCTGCGTTTGTGAATTTCTATCTGCTTTATTTGGTGTTACTTTCAGGCTGTGCACATAGGTATGTGGATGTGCACCCATGTGCCTACCGGGAACACATGCTCAGTGTCACTGTTGGCTGGGCCAGAGGTTGTGGAGCTGCAGCAGTCTCCCCTCTATGAGGCTACTGCTTTTGGCAACTCTTAACATAAACCTTGTGGATATTTTCAGATAAAGTTTGAAATTAAGCATCCATAATTCTTAGGTGAATTGTCAAATGTTAGACTGAAATAAAACACGAAGTACAATGGCCATTAATAGAAAAAACACAGGGAAAGTAGACAACAATACTAGATCCTCTTAATAAAGCCACAGTATCTCCATTGCCAGCTCCGTCTTGAGCTCTTCTAGCAGTGAAAGAGATAAACATGGTATTGAAAATGATGGAAGAAAAGCCACGAAGCAGGGAAGGGGACATTCTGGGAGGTCTGCATGCTGTCAGCTATGTCAAGGCAGAGGACAATTAGATCAACAAAAGGCACATTTGTAAAAGTGTCCTGACCAAGCAGATCGGCCCTACAAGGACCTGATGCCCTCCCAAGCTGCTGAACCTGCTGACCCAGAAAAGAGGCAATCAGGGAGGCACACGGCGCCAACAGCAGGCGAGAAACATGCTCAGAAAAACACAACCAAGCCCAGAGCAGACCAGATGATAGCATTTATCCTGATCTCTCCCTACACCAACACCAAACATAACCAAGAATAAGCAAATATAGAAATATCATTCACAAAATCAGAAGACAAGGAGGAGGAGGAGGGGTAGCGGGAGTTATTGACAACATCAGCACAACAGACAGATGTGCACACCGCTGCCAGCCCCCCAACAGAAACTGGGCCAACTGGTCTTTATTTCTTATGTTGGTTAGTTGGTTGTTGGTTTTTTTTATCTTCATAATAATACCCTGGGCGGTTCTTCTTGTTCACCTTTTGGGTTTTGATCCTTGAAGTTTTTATCTCAATCTTTTCTTCAACAAACTTAAAGCGTTACTTGGAAAATTACCTTCTTCTAACACAAAATGAAACCCAAGATTCTTCTACACTCAGAGGAAATG
>VYZS01028015.1:1456-11608 GCA_013400695.1 Neodrepanis coruscans | reverse complement strand
CAGCGGCGGCGAAGTTGTGGTCGGGGGGCGGTGGCGGGGCCCGGGCCGGGGCGGCCCCACTCCGGTGCCTCCCCCGAGCCGGGCACGCCGTGAGACCCGGGCGCCCGTCTCCTTTCTTTCTCTCCCGGTGCTTCCCCCCCTTTCCCTCCGCCTTCCCCGGTGCGTGTTGCATTGCAGCAGCAGCTGGGCTTTTCCCTCGGTAATCAATAAAGAGGGGCCAGGGGGGAGGGGGGGATCCCCCTCTCGGCAGCCGGGAAAGTGTCGCGTTCCGAGGTTTGGATGTAAACACGGAGGTGGCCGCGGCTGGGCCGGGGGGCGGCCGGGAGGGAGGTGGGTGCACGGCCGCCGCCTTCCCGCCGGGAACTCCCGCTCCCCGCCGGTTCATTCATTTGAAGGCGATTTTCTGCCTCCCTGGCCCGTCCCCCCCCTCTCTCCCCGCCATCCTCGTCCCCAGCTCTCTTTTAGCGCCCGTTCTGTTTCCATAATCTCCTCTCTGGATTGGTGCAGGACCCGGTGAGAAATGCGGCTCAGTGGCCCGAGCGCTGGTCTGGCTGCTCGGGGACGCCCCGCTCCCGGTAGGCCTGTCCCCCCCTGGAACAGCTGGGGAAACGAGTTACTCTCGCCTGTCGCTTTTTTTTTTTTCTTCCCCTGGAAGTTATTGTCTACCTTGCAGTTGGATATGAACCTTCTTTGTCTTAAAGGTGACCGTAAGAAGTGCGGTCCTGTGGAGTAGAGGTCCGCAAGATTTGCGCGATGAAAGCCGGCAAATTCCTCTCCTGCGTAAGAGTGATGAGCCGTTAAGATTCCCTGTAAATTACAGGAAAATCCTAATCAAATTTTTTGAACTGTGAGGGTTCCCCTTTTCAGCGCACCCTCAGTGGAAAGGATAGCACTGCAGCGGGAAGCATGGGAACAGTCTCCCTGCTGTTTTGTTTAGAATTGTTTTCCTGTATTTCCCTCTAGCTTTCTTTGTTAGCTGTAGGTATTTATGTCCTACATTATTTTAAGCCTTGTTTTGTCTTGTGATAATTTATTTTCAGTTAGTCATGTTGCTCATATAGAAGGCAGATACCCTGTAAACGAAAAGTTAAAACTTGGAAAACCTGAGGTTCAGATCCTTTAAACAGATGTGTTCTTTTTAATTAACTTGACAGCCTTTAGCACAATGAAATGGTGCTAATCGAGCAAGACTTGGCTTGGGAATATCTTGGGAAGCCCCGTATAAATTCGAGTTTCTTGCTGGCAAAAAGTACTTGAATTGTGTGGATGATGCTGAGTGANGGTGCGTGTTGCATTGCAGCAGCAGCTGGGCTTTTCCCTCGGTAATCAATAAAGAGGGGCCAGGGGGGAGGGGGGGATCCCCCTCTCGGCAGCCGGGAAAGTGTCGCGTTCCGAGGTTTGGATGTAAACACGGAGGTGGCCGCGGCTGGGCCGGGGGGCGGCCGGGAGGGAGGTGGGTGCACGGCCGCCGCCTTCCCGCCGGGAACTCCCGCTCCCCGCCGGTTCATTCATTTGAAGGCGATTTTCTGCCTCCCTGGCCCGTCCCCCCCCTCTCTCCCCGCCATCCTCGTCCCCAGCTCTCTTTTAGCGCCCGTTCTGTTTCCATAATCTCCTCTCTGGATTGGTGCAGGACCCGGTGAGAAATGCGGCTCAGTGGCCCGAGCGCTGGTCTGGCTGCTCGGGGACGCCCCGCTCCCGGTAGGCCTGTCCCCCCCTGGAACAGCTGGGGAAACGAGTTACTCTCGCCTGTCGCTTTTTTTTTTTTCTTCCCCTGGAAGTTATTGTCTACCTTGCAGTTGGATATGAACCTTCTTTGTCTTAAAGGTGACCGTAAGAAGTGCGGTCCTGTGGAGTAGAGGTCCGCAAGATTTGCGCGATGAAAGCCGGCAAATTCCTCTCCTGCGTAAGAGTGATGAGCCGTTAAGATTCCCTGTAAATTACAGGAAAATCCTAATCAAATTTTTTGAACTGTGAGGGTTCCCCTTTTCAGCGCACCCTCAGTGGAAAGGATAGCACTGCAGCGGGAAGCATGGGAACAGTCTCCCTGCTGTTTTGTTTAGAATTGTTTTCCTGTATTTCCCTCTAGCTTTCTTTGTTAGCTGTAGGTATTTATGTCCTACATTATTTTAAGCCTTGTTTTGTCTTGTGATAATTTATTTTCAGTTAGTCATGTTGCTCATATAGAAGGCAGATACCCTGTAAACGAAAAGTTAAAACTTGGAAAACCTGAGGTTCAGATCCTTTAAACAGATGTGTTCTTTTTAATTAACTTGACAGCCTTTAGCACAATGAAATGGTGCTAATCGAGCAAGACTTGGCTTGGGAATATCTTGGGAAGCCCCGTATAAATTCGAGTTTCTTGCTGGCAAAAAGTACTTGAATTGTGTGGATGATGCTGAGTGAAGTGAGCTATACCAGCAAGACTGCTGGTTCACTGATGTAACTGTCTGTGTGCTAGGACTTGTGCCAGCTTGGAGGGAGCACAAGTATTTCTCTTAACCAGCACAACAGGAAAGTGTCGAGGTTGAACCTTCCCTTAGGTTGCTTATTTAGGTGTTTGAATGGTTGACTTGAAGCAGTTAGTAAATGTATGTAAACGAGCCTGTTACAGGTAGAAACTTTCTACCCGCTCCTACGCGCAGAAGGTTGAGCTGGAAAGGGGGAAATGTGGGTGCAAGTTGGAGGGTCCCTCTGAGTGGTCGTGGGGCATTTCAAAGGAATCTGACTTCAAGAGCACTTGATTCCAAGCTTTGGAAAAAAGAAGCAAGCTGTACCAATTAAAGTACACAGGCTGAGAAAATGATGTGGTTAAAGAAGTATTCCCGCTCTGCAGAGGCACTGTTAAATTCACTCAATTTTGTGTGGTTGGTCCGACTCCAGGACGATGGCAAGTTCTCATTGCAGCCTCTCTCTTTGGACTTGTTTAGACTACGATTCACAGTATATTTCTGAAACATGTTTAAACAATATCTTCATGCTGTATTTTGTTCTGGCAGTGTCTTTTAACATGTATTTGCTGGTCAAGGCAAGTTGCAATGGGGGGAGGAGTGACAAGGTAGATGGGACAAGTGACCTGTGTTTCATATATAGCCTCTCTATTTGCAGGTGGTATTAAACCTTAGCAGTTAATACTAAAAACATACTTTTGGCACGATACTGATGGTCTCCTGGAATGCATAAACTGCATTCTGACATTGCTGTTCAGCAGGTAAGTATGCAGTTGGTGCTCCAGGGACTACAAAAAGAAATAAATGAGATGAAGGGGTGAAAAAAGCACCCTCAGTTTCTTTTCTGTCCTTTGGCACAGACATGTGTGAGAATCCATTTTTCAGCCATCGTGAGCCTGAAATAATTCTGATCATTTTGTGTTAAGATCTGACATCTTGTCTGGGTGATTAGCTGGTCAGTTACCAAGGAGCAAACTGGTTTTTCTTGGTGTTAAATAGAACTAAACATCATCGTGAAGAGCATCTTCGAGGTACAAAATAATCAGCAATTCTGTTAAGGCACAAATGTTGGCAGCACACAAGAATTAATTCTTGCAGAAGTCTGCTTTGTATTCAAATTGAAATGATATGCTATTCGAGTAACATCTGTTAGGGGTTTTAAGTTGCTGATAAACTTTGAATATTAAATATCCCAGTTAAATGGTCTAGCCTAAGTATGAAGTTACTTGGATCAGAAGGCAGCTTGAATAGGGCTTGTGTGTGTCTCTCTCTCCTGCCTTAGGTAAACAGCTGATTCCTATGAACACCTGTTGCTGCCTTTGTACGGAGGTGAGGTGAGCTGACTTAAGTACTGCTCCTAATTCAGTTTCCTGAATGCAATTCTACTAGAATAGATACCCAAGAATAGGCATATTCAGTGGGGTTTCCATTTCCCAGCTGATGGAATCTGGGGAGGGGAAAAGGTGGTGAAGATCCAGGTAATAGCATAGTTTGGTGCCCTATTTCTAGTAATAGCATGACTTCCCATCGTGTTTGTACAAGAACGTGTGTGAACAGTCTTATTGTAGCATATGTTGGAGTCTGTATTACGGAAGCTGATAAACATAACTCTGCTGTTAGAGCTGGGATTCTGCTTTGAAGGTTAACTGAATTATCTGAATTTTTTTTTTTGTATCAAGCTCATTTTGTGTGTTAACTCCAATAAAAATAAATGAGCTTTCCAAGATACTGACTTTTTAAAAATCAGACTGTACAGCCTTCTCTTGGGATTACTACATCCATTTCTTTGTGTGGGAAAGAATTGGTTTTCATTAGTGTGCTGGTCAGAAAGCAGATTGCTTAGTTGGGTTTCATTACCCAAGTTACAGGAACTGGGAAAGACAATATTTTGAAGGAATCTTGATTTCTAGTATTTTCAGAGCCCAATATAATGATTTGTGTTTATGATGAGCTACTGTGCATATCATATATATGAGTTTCATTCCATGTTTAGATAGGGCAAACAGCTAAATTACTATAGATTTGGTCATGTCATATCCTCACTTGTGTTTTCAAGGTAAAAAGGTAGCTAAATTTGTGCTCTCTAACCCATACTAAAATTCCTATTTACTTCCATTGAGCAGCTTTTCTGCTCAAGTATGTTGCTTTAGAACGTAGTTCATGTTATTATTTAAAAGTCAGCTTATTTTGTTCCTGAGTTGGTAAGCCTTCATTATATTTTAAATGTTGTGCTAAGAAAACTAACACCATACTCACTGTTTACTGAGTGAAAGCCCACAGCAGAAATAACAAAACATGTACCTTCATTAGGACTAGGAATTCTTGAAGGAACCCACGTGTGTTTCCTGGAGTTTCCAGGAAAATGGGTTTACAAGAGCATTATTAGTGACAATCTGCTGCAATAACTGCACTTATTTAAGGTAGTAAAATACCACAGCAGCAAAGCCATTAATTTTGATGATGACATTAGGTTATTGTGTACATCCATATGTGAGGTACCACTTTGGAATTCTGCCCTTACTTTAGTTTTAATACTTGCCCAAATAGTGTGTTTGAAATAGAAAGCTTAATTTAGTTGAGAAATACTTGACAATATGTTGGAAGTGCAAGCAGGCAGTTAAATTAGACTGGATACGCATAACTGCAACCAGTACAGTTCCTAAAATTGCTTGTATCTCAAGAGAAGAATTGGTGGTGTAGGCAGGATTTTTTCAGGTGGATACAAGAATTCAGGTTACTTTCCTTTTTCTTAAGTAAACTAACAGATGGACTGAGTCATCTGTCTGATAGAAGTGTGGTCTTTAGCTCATACTTTATTTGTGACAGTTGCAAGTAATTTTTGGATGGGTTGTTTCTGCCCACCTGATATGGAATCTGACAGCTGTTTTGCCCTCAAGGCCTCTGGATAGTTTAGTGAATTATTTTGATAGTAAAAGTAGAAGTCTTAAAAAAATTACCGTGTGAATAGGTAGTGCAGGAATCAGAATACAATCCTTTTAGAAGAAGCTATTTATGACTTCTTAGCAATTATGCTGTCAGCCTCTAAAAATTAGAAACAGTCTGGGAGTGTGTATAATTCAGGAATGCTCCCTGGAAGGGTATGTACAAGATTTTCTTGACTCGGATTCAGGGTTTCATGTTTGTTGTTGGAGGTCAGAAAACAAGACTGAGTTAGTTGGTGTCTGACTTCAGGCCACTGTAGCGTAAAAGCCTTTTTTCTCCGCTTCCAAAAAAAGGAGAAGAATTTTTCTCCCAGCACCTGTTTCAGTGGATGCTTTGCCCCAAGTGACGTATCTCAGCATTGCCTTAGGCATGTGATTGGAAATACTTTGTAATGAGCATTGCTTCTTGCCATGCCAGTGCATTTCATGCAGAACTATTGTAGAAGTAGGTTATAGAACCACTGGATTGAGTCATTTGCTTTCATTACTAGAGAGCAAATGTATTTTGTGAAGCAGATATTATTCCTTCTTTTCTTTGACCTTTCATCTAGAATTACTTTTGACAGTTTATGCCTGCTTCCTCTCAACAGTGTAAAAATACATGTGCCAGCTCTTTAAACATCCAGACATGTTTGAGTGCTGTAGTGTTGAGAGAAAGCAGAAGATATGTGCTTTTTATGTTTGGTTCTGAAAAATTGGACTTTTAATAGTTAAATTTATATGTAGCAGAGACAGAAGTCACACAAGCCCTGTTGAACTGCCTTATATATAAGTAAATTTTGGTGATGCCTAACTCACTTCCCCACCCTGCCTTTCCCTGTCAGTCCTTGGGAATTGTATAAAACTACCTTGGGTTCTTGGGCTGTTGGACTTTTTTGGGATTAATACAGGAGTGAAGCTGCTTTTGTGTCTGTCTCTGTTTAAACCTGCCAGGTGAAGAACTAGTGTTGTCTCCTTGCTGTCCCTCTCCTGCCCTGACTTCCCATATGTGCTCACAAACCTGTAAAAGGATGTGGTTTGTATACAGCTTTTTTAGTCGAATAATATAGAGAACCTTTTCCACCTATTCAAAATAGCTGCACTTTCATTATTTTAGCTTTAAAATCTTCTACCATGAGAAATAAAAAGGTACATCTGAGTCTGATTTGAAAATGCTCTGTACCAGCACAAGTCAGTAGAGGAAGATGTTGAGTTTTGCTTCAGATACTCCTAATAAATTGTTCTAATAATTGCTAAGCCTCTCCCTTGCTATCACTTTTTACATGTCTCCTTCAGTGTAGCTATTTCACAACTAACATTAAAAAAGTTCTGGAAAAAAAGTGAATATTGTACTTACCAGCTTTTGACAGTGTTACACACGTGCTCTTCCTACTGTGCCAGTTCTGTAGGTACTTATGGGAGACTTATGGAACTGCTGCTTGGGAGGTGATGTGACATCTTTGAGTCTGCTGCCCAAATGTTGGTGACGTCGTGGTGGAGAAAATGGGACTGTTCAGTGTGACAAGACATGAATTGTCAATCCACTTTGGATTAGTCTTTCCAGTTGAACTGCTAAGTAATAAGCACATGTTTTGGGAATCAGTGCACAAGTTAATCTAAGAAATTGAAGTAAGATTCTCTTGTCTCTGTGAGTAATCTTTAGGCAAGGCTTGTTAAAACACAGCCAATATTCAGGCAAAAAAATAATCTGCTCTTAGTTTCATGTATTGAAAATTCTCCAGGCAAAGCTGTCTTATATAAAGGAAGAATAGTAAAAACTAATTCAGTTTTGTGCAAAACTAGTCTACTTCTTTGCTAAGTGTGTGGGTTGGTGTTGTGGGTTTTTTCATTTTTTTTCGTGGTTTTTTTTCGTGTGTTTTTTTTTTTTTTTTTAAATTACAGTAAAGAAAGGTGCTGACACCAGGTGAAGTACGGGGGAAAGAAGTGGAAACTGATTGCACTCCAGAGGGTGATAGAAAAATGCTACTTTGCTGGACTGGTGTGCTGCCAGAAATAACTCTAAACTCTAGTTTGCAGCACAAACATGATTGGAAGGGTTTTGTTTTGAATGTTCTCTTGTTCATTTGTTTTTCTTCACAAATTTGAAACTCTTGTTTCCTGAATTGGGTTATAATCTAAACATGGTACAAATTCCATAAAGAAGGTGAGGTGAGGTTGTTGTGTGCTATAATAGCCACCTAGTTGAAAACAGGAAAAACGTTTAAAACCTGGAAAAAATAAGAGTAATTCTTGTATAGCTACAGCCTGTATTATGCCTTGGTTGCAGTTTTTTAGCATCTAGAGAAATCATTTAATTTTCTCGTTAGAGGAAATCAATTTCTATGTATGTGTCATTCTCCTGGAAGCAATTTCCTTAAATGTAGTCTAATGCTTAAAATTTTTTTTTGGCCTTGGATAGCTGTCACTTAATTGCAGGTGACCATAACAGCAATACCAGTTTCTAAACTGAAACACACTGAAGAACGTGTAGTTGAGGTAGTGTTTTATTGTAGCCTCATCTGGCTACCAATAAACACTTCTCTATTTCAGTTCTTCCAGTCCATGTCTTCCTATGTGGTCATATTTGCCAGAATTTTATATTGCATGGAGTTATCCATTGGAGGTGCATATTTTTTCCCCTTTTTGTATGGGGTTGAAAATGGAAATACTGAATGGGAAGATGATTAAAATGGTGTTGTTCATGTATTTCCCACAAAACTTTCAATGGTATTTTTACTGGCATTGTTGGAAAGAGGTGTTTGGTATTTTTAGGTCCCATTCGACTTCATGGTTGGCTTTGCAAATAAGACTTGAGCATATGCTCTGAGTAAATCTGGGCCTTGAACCCAGTTGTGTTGCTGCATAAAATCACTAGGTCTTGAAGTAACTTCTGTTGGATATGTGTTTTTCAGGTTCCAAGATTCCAGCTCCAGGCGAGCAAGAATTTTTCTTTTCTAGCCGGTGTGTGTTGTTCATGTCAATAATGCATTACAATGAACAATATACACTGCAGCTTGTTTTGAAAACTTGTTTTCTCTGTGTATTTTACTATTCTATAAAAACCTCATTCTCCTTTTCTTTCTTTTAAAAGTTTGGAGTCTTCTCTAAACAGTGCATAGTGATGTGTACACCTTTTATTTCCTCTCCTGTCTTGAACTGTTCATGATACTCGAGGAAAGTATATGATCCTTTTGGCAAACTTCGGTCCATTAAACGGTGCTGACTCTTCTATAAAAGTACTCAGTCTAAGTTAATGGAACAGATTTTTTTTTTTTTTATTATTTTTAACTCATTGGATTTGTGCTTAAAATAGTACACAGTGAAACTTTCCTAGAAAACTTGTATTGTGTTCTTGAACATGTTTGCAAAGCCAATTTTTGGAAATCTGCAATTGGCTACTGTGGATTAATCTAAATGGACTTTACAACTTGAGAATAAACATTGTTACCTTTTGTCTGAAATAAATAGTTTGGCCAGGCTGACAAAACAGTGAAACCTAATAATCCAAATGAGACTAATTTTGGCTGAGATAATGAATCAAAGTAATGAATGACAGCTCTGATATGGAAATATTCAGTGCTGAAGTTTAGCATTTTTATATGTAAGTTTAATCACTGGAGATACTGCTTAAGAACAGGTATGATTTGGTTCTTGTCATGTACTACTCTAACCAAAATATTGGTGTGGGTTTTTTTTTATTTTGTAATTATGTTTAGAGTTACTTTTTTCCTTGTTCAGAATACTTCTCCATTGATAGAATCTCGGAATACTGTCAGAACTCTAGAAAGTACTGTTATATTTTAATTTATTATTGTACACTGATGTACTTAGTTGAATCACCTTAGTGTGAGTAGACCAGGAGGATGGTGCAGGAAGCGTGTGCATGTATATGAAATAAACATATTTTGAGCACTGGACTGCCTTCCTAGTGAGATATGAACCATCTGCTCTGAAACTGAGTATGGAGACAGTAGTTCTGTAGTAGCCATTACTTCTGCCTTGCTTAGAGCCTGCTGTTTGAGGGGTGGGTGAGGACATCAGAGACCTTCCCAGGTCAGTGTAGTTCTGACTGAGAGAAGGCTGAGGAGAGAGGTCCGTCTTGGAAAGGCAGCAGGGACTCCGTGTCTGATGATGAATAGAAGGAAGAGCAGATACATGGTTAGAGCACTTGAGTAGTAAGTGTTTGAACTTAGGCAGAAGTTGAACCCAGTACTTCAGCTGCTTCTTCAGTGCTACGTGTTTTGGAGAGTAATTGAGAACGAGGTTTTTTAGCATTTCAATGATTTCCTTGGGCTTTTAGCTGCCGAGTGGAAATGCAGTAGTGGCTTTTGGATGCAGATGTCTGCTTGAGATTGAGGAAGAAGACCAAACCTCAAACACGTCAAAGAAGTAATCAAATAAATTTTGTGCCTAAAAATCTTGTGCTGCAGTCTCAGGGGATTGTTTGTGGTGGTACTGTTGCTGTAGTTTCCATAAAGCAGTGTGGTGAGTCCAGTAGCCTTTAGTTTAATGGTCAGCTCTGTCAACGATATCATATACAAATCATCCTCAAAGTGATTGCTGCTGCACTTTGCATTTGACCTTGCAATTAAATTGTGAGGAAAATAAATCCAGAGTGCTGGGTTCAGGGACTTCCTTTTGGATTTTGTTATATCTTTGAACAGTCTTTTTATAAAGTTTGGAGGAATAGGGTGTCTCAGGCTTCTTGGTTTGGCATATTATACAGGCTAAAAACTGAAGGCTATTCCTGTGTATTTTTATTTGAATGTGCCTTTCTTCTTTGA
>VYZS01028013.1:0-23023 GCA_013400695.1 Neodrepanis coruscans | reverse complement strand
TTAGTAAAAAAAATGATGCAAAGACCTATAGCCTGCTTCAGTCCCCGACTAACTTCTACCTTCACCAGAGATGGGAGACTGGGATATTCTTCCTTTGCATCTTGAAATTTTCCCATCCTTCCTTGTCTCAATCCCCTTAACAAATGCACACCCTTTAAAAATGCTGAATTACCATAAAGTTACATATGAAAAAGATGCTTAGAATTAGAGAGTTTATGTTAGGATTTTTATTACTCATATTTTTCTCTCAGATGAATTTCTAGTGTATTCTGCAGTTGTATTCCAGCTGGGCAGGGGGATTGTTGTTGTTTTCGTCTTTCAGTACTGGGATGATTTTCGGTCATCTTCTATGCTTACAACTCCACTGATTCAGCTGCAATAATAGGAAAACAGCTAAAATTCTCAGGGATATTTGTGACTTTCACTTCTGTTGTTTCAAAGAAAATCAAACTCAAGGAAAAAAACGCAGCAACTCAGAAAAGGGCAAGGCCATTTTTAAACACTACAAATTAGCAGAACATAATAAAACTCAGGCTTTTGCCTATTCATAGATGTCACCCTCATAAAAAGTGAGAAAAAGGAGAAGAGAAATTTTTGTTCTTAAAAAAAATGTTTAAACCCTGAAACAGCAGGATATTATGTACCTGCTATTAAACTCCATCTGGCACTAACCATGCAGACGAGTGACAAGCCAAGACAATTTTTTTTGGAGAGGGGAGGGGGGGTGGAGGAGGTGGGTCAAAGTCTGATTTTAGCAAAAGCTGTAGAAGAAAAATTTGTTTGAACTGTTTCTGCCCATCTTTTCATTATGCACTTGCAATTTTCAAAACTATTTTTAAATAGGGTGGTAAATGTGTTAAATAGGTCACTCTCTGTGTCCAGCATGGAAGATAAGAGGCTGTTTATAACTCCAACTGCAGAACTTTGGCTTTTGAGCTCAATTGGTAACTGCTTACATGGCAGGTCCCCAGTACTTGCCCATAAGGCAAATGTTACAGTCAGAAAAAATAAATAAATCTGACTGCTCTCATGTTTAGCCTTGCTCCAGCATACCAATACTTCTATATATGGCAGCCCTGGAGCTCTGGTGCACAGAAACCACAGAGGAGCACATCATGAGTTGGAGAAGCAGTCCAAAAACATTAAAGCATTAGGCAAGGAGGCAAGCTGGATAGTTTTGCAAGAATAACATGAGAGAAAGTAGGTGACATTTCTGCCAAAGAGGACTTTAGTCCTGCAGCTGCTCCCAGAAATGACACACAATGGCATAGTTTGATTCAAAAAAAGAGAAGCTACAGGAAGGGTCTGGAGCAGAGAGATACCTAAGAGACACATGAAGTAACATCAGCATTGATCCAGCACTGCCTACACTAGGATAAAACTAAAGACAAGAGGTATGTGACATATAGCATGGATGTATATTGGGGTAGGCATAGCCCTGGTATCCACCAAGGAAAATATTCTGGCCAATGCCCGTGAGAGAAGAGCTTGCAGAGGGTGTAAATACGTTAAATAGATCACTCTCTGTGCCAACACAGAGATAAGAGGCTGATTATAACTCCAACTGCAGAACTTCGGAGCCCAGGGCCACATTTCAGGAGGGTCTACTATCCTGAATAAATGCTTTTATATCCCATTGAGATTGCTCCTAAACTATTCTAAAGCCTCATGAAAACTGAGACTGAGATCTGTAAAGAGAGTATTATAAAACAAGGTCTCCACTTTCTCTCCCCTTCTCCCTCCCAGAGACACTCTTTAAAACAAGAGCCCCAAGTCCAGGTCTGGCCATGAACAATCCATGACTCTCAAGGCTTTACAAACCTCCAAGATTTTGTCGTAGTTGGTCCCATTTTGTGGTAGACCAGTAGTGCATCAGCTCATTTGTGGACTACACTGCACCTTATTTGCCATTCAAGGGGAGGGGTTTAATCACCTCTGTGATTACACAGAAATTAGCTAAACCATTACCTACCTCCTGTGTGGGCCTGCTGTACCCAGAGGAAGAAAGGGATCCAGGAACTTGTGTTGCACCCAAGTTCTGAAAACAACACAGTCTCTGGTCCAGAAATACCTTATTTAACAAATAAATTCTGTTACAGGTGTAGGAGTTAGCAGGGAGCATGGACAGAAATGCTTCAGACACTGAAACTGAAAAGTTCCAGCTGATGGCTGAAATAAGCTTATGAGATGTTTCAGAGAAGCAGGAGACCAAAGGATATGGTGACTACGCAGGAACAAGGAATTAGAGCCATAAATCCTCTCGTCACACGCAGCCCTCCCTGACATAAAAATATTACCAAAAACACTCAAAAGTAAGGCCTGTGGGTGGTGAATGCTGTTCTGGGTCTTCACATTTCTGCTGCTCCTCTGCCCTTTTGTTCCTGCTTTTGAGCACAGTAATGAAGTGTAGAAACAAATCAAGAATCAGTTATACTCAGGAGGAGTAAAATTTCATACAGCAGCTAACTGGAAGCAGAACATATGTTTACTGTCATTTTCCTCCCCACATTTGAAAAGCCACCTTACTTCCAACGGGGAGAAAAATCCTTTTGCAAGTCTCTTGGAAGCGAGGAGAGCACCTCATCAGCCGACTGCTGCCTCAGCTCTCAGCGGTGGCTCATTTTCCTTCATCTGTGCCACCCTCCCCAGTGCTCTGATGGAGCCTGTGATTAATTCATCTCTTTACTCGAATTTAATGCTGTTCCACAGTCATTTTGTGGAAGTAATTTCTCTCCCGTGGCAGAAAGCATCACATTTTCATGGGTGTCTGTGGGTTGTTGTTTCAGATTGATGGCTTGTATTGCTGTTGTTGGAAGAAACGTCCCTGTCATAACCCACATCCTGCCACTGGGCAGGGGATGGCTCAGTCCCCATCCCCATCCTACTGAAGGGCCAAGAACCCATCAGAGGGGTGGGAGTGGCCGAGGTTGGTGTGGGGCAGCACAGCCCCCTGAACCCAGACCACAGGAACCAGAGCATGGCTTGCAAACACAAACCAACCTGCACATTTCTGCCTGGGGAGACAGAGAGGGGAAAAGGAGGAATAAAGAGGAGAAGTAACAATTTTCACTTCTGACAGTCCCTTTTAAGCACAGAGACTGCTATATAATCTCTCCATTCCACAATCAAACCTTATCAATAACCCTCAATTTATCCCACAGGGGTGACCTCTCCTACCTGAATGCAATATGTAGGTCATTTGCAACTTATTGGGAGACAAATAAAGTTGTTCATATCTGGAACTGGATCCAACTGGAATTCATTACAGACTGTAGGACAAGGAGATTAAAACTGGACCAGGCAAATTATGAATAAATGACAAATTACAGTTCTGGGGCTTCTGTGTATAACACAGCACTAGACACACATACAAAGCAAGGAGCAATTTTATGTACTTCATTCCTTCACCAAAAGTATAATAAACAGGCCATGTAGGTTTCTACCACTTGATTATCTGCTTTATTTCAATTTTTTCCCCAAAAGTTCACTTGGTCCCAAGCTGAAGTTACCTGTAAAATTAAATACCTTAGGTCTGTCAGCAGCACTGAGAAGCTGGAGTGTAGAGACCTAAAATGCTTCAGAAATAGGCAAATATTAAATCAATCTGAAAAAATAACATCAAACTTGTAACATGACATATTAAGATGAGGGTCACCCATCAACTACTTTAGAGAAGAACTTGTTCCCAGGAATTATAGGAGCCAATCTTTCCCACATGTAGTTCATCCCTATTTTCTCCTTTCTGCTCCAAAGAGGATGAAGGTTTCAGTTTTCAGATGAGTTGTTTTTACTTTGTGTCCTGGCTGTTTTTGCCTCTTGGACAGTCCTATTTAGCAGCTCCACAGGTCTGTCACGGTCATTTTTGTATGAGATCAGTGCAGAAAGTACCAGGAGCATTTGGCATCATCATCAGGATTAAACAAACTTGCACACTTGAAAATTTATCTCCAGTGATGGTTTCAGGTGGGATATGAACAACAGGGTCACTGGGTCATCTTTATGTTGTTGCAGGAATATTTCATGCACAACTTTCTGGCAAAGTTTTTTCCTACAGGTTGAGGTTGAACAGGTACTTAGAAGATTCTCAGAGACAGAAAGAATATAGAATTAAAAGGGAAAAAAAAACTCTAGTTGACAAATCAATAAGAGTATATGAGACAGAAAGAAAACCAATATTTAATGAGCTGTTATGGGACATTGTGTTTTGAAAAACATTCATGGCCACATGATAACCATGACATGTCACAGCCAACACATTCTCTTATTATGAATGTTTGACTTCAGCTGCTCACCAGAAAAATAGAAGATACATTCATTAGAAGGACTATAACTAGGAAATCAAAGCTTGCTAATTAACGTAACTCACCAAAAGAGAGTTATGAGTTAGTAGTGAACAATGATATTTGTACATTTATTTTTGAAGTGGTTGCTTTCACCTCGTAGTTTTTATTATTTTCTTGGTCTCCAGAAAAAAAAAACCCTCTCTATTTTATTCATCTTTTCAGAGAGGGGAAGCACGCCTGATTTCCTGCTAATAATTATGCAACTGTACATTCTTCCTTTCCCTGCAAAAAAGCAATCACAGTGCACTTGGCTTAATTTATAGCCTTCATATTTCTGAATTTTGTTATTCAGTCTTTGACCTCTCCTTAATTTGGATATTGAAAAATAACTTGGCAGTCACAGATTGTTTGATGGCCTTTCTTTTCCACACAAGGAAATTTGGAGAGTTTATCTTCTTTTTTTCCAGAAGGGAGGGGACTTACTAGGTTAAAAAAAAAAAAAAAAAAGGAGGTTTTGCCTGTTATGTTCTTGATATAGTTATTAAAAATCTTGGAGCTTTTTATTCCTACTACATTTGATAAAAAATAAACAGGAATATAAACCAGTAATTAATTGGAATGAAATATCCCCTACTGGTTATAAAAGGGAACATAATATGCTTCCTTGCATCCTTAGATACTGTCAAAAGCATAACTAGACATACACCATATATGTATGCATGTTACATACCACCATAATTCTTATTGCACAGGGCAATATTCTGCTTTTTCTTCCTCCCTGCATTTCTCCTTCATCCCCAGGAGTAAATCAGCCAGTAGCAAATCCATCTGCAGAAACTTATCCATGTCAGAAATTCTATGCTAGGGAAACATGTCATGTAAGGCAATAAGGAACTGTTATGAATCCTAACAGGGAGCCAATATAACCCTCTTCTATTAACTTCTGCACTTGCAGCAGCCAGACTGAGCATTAGGCTTTCCCAAGTTCGAAGCTGAGTTTGCTGTCTCTCTGTCCCCTGCCAGCAGGTGTGTGTGTCTTCACCTTCTTTCTGCAGTGTGATTCAGAATTAATGAGAACAGGTAATATTCTGGTCTTAACAAAGGGATCTGCACCCCAGGCCAACAACCTGTCTCCTGGCACTGTAGAGTGTTATATCCAAAATAAACTTTGCTTTTTAAAGTCCAAACTACTGAAATAAATATAAAAAGGTAAGAGTCAAGAAACTGAATCAAAAAAAGACCACACTCTCTATCGGCCAGGAAATCCTTAAAGCTTCACGTCATACTTTAGAAAATCACTTCAGCCTAAGACTCACTTAGTGATCACGGACCCATTTCAGCCCCAGATACCCAAGTGAAGCTCTGATGGAAGGCTTAGAAAAGGCCTTTTAGCCACAGACAAGGAGATCAATCCGTTTAGTCTCAAAAGGGAGAGAGTAGGAGGCAACTTGATTACAGGGTCTTCACATGGAGAAGATAATGGGTACTTAAAAGGGATTCTTAATCTAGGAGAGTAGCTTAACAAAATGCTCCTGGCTAGGAGCTGAATCAAGACCAGTTACAATTAGAAATGAGACACTTAAAAAAGGGAATTGAAAAAACAGGAGTCACCTATTTAAGTGGTTGTGACCACTGGGACAGTCTACTTGGAAAAGACAGAGTCTCCAAACCAAGACTGGGTACTTTTTGAGAGTTGTCTTATAGTCACTCCTTAAGGAGCCCAAGTGGGAAACCCAGATAGAGTTTACCAAAATCTTACCTACCAGTTCCTTCTGATCTTAACTAAACCCCCAAAATTGCTCCACAAAAGAAGATAAAATATTCCCTCCTAGCAATGACAGAGCAGTGCTGTTTTGGTCCATGTTTACCTGGACTTCAGCAGTATTTGGGCCTTTATCAAAAATACACTTGCAATGAAGAGACCACCGAAATCAGTCAGTCCAATGCCTTTTCACTGAGCCAATGCCTTATCCCAGATGGTTCTTGTCTGCTGTCATCCATTTCCATTTAAGTTTGAACTGGAAGAGAAGCTGCCTTTTGTAGAAAAGTAATACATTTATAGACATCTCTAGTACAGCCTTCTGCAGTTCTCTCCTGTACCCACAATCCCATATGCAGGAAGAGCAAAAGTACTTGTATTTCGTTCCATTTATGCACGTTCATAGAATCATAGAATTGTTAAGGTTGGAAAAGACCTTTAAGATCAAATCCAACCATTAAACTAATACTGAGAAGTCTAGCACTAAACCTTGCTCCTAAGCACCACATCCACAAATTTTTTTAACACTTCCAAAGACAGTGATCCCACCACAACCTTGAGCAGACTGTTCCAATGTCTAACCACTCTTCCAGTGAAGAAATTTTTCCTAATATCCAACCTAAACCCCTCTTGGCTCAACTCAAGGTCATTTTCTCTTATCCTATCACTTGCTACCTGGGAGCAGAGACTGACCCTATCTGGCTACAATCTCCTTTCAGGTAGCTGTAGGGAGTGATTTCCTATCAGCCTCCTTCTCTCCAGGCTAAACAGCCCCAGTTCTCTCAGCTGCTTCTCATTAACACTTGTGCTCCATAACCTTCACCATTCATTCCTACTCTTAAATAGTGAGAACTGCTGGTGTTCCTCATACTGGTGTCCATCCTTACTCAGACTCTACCATCAGTTACAGGTCTGCAAAAGCTCTGTATGACACAGAAGTGGTTCAACAGGAACCAGCAGGCCTGCATGGCTGTTTTTCCTGGCACATTCCTATCCAGCCTCTGTATACTGAAAATTATACCATAAGTTCCCAGAGAAATTACATGTCTCATAGAATCACACAAGGTTTGTATTGGAAGGGATCTTAAAGATCATGTAGTTCCAAGCCCCCTGCTATAGGAAGGGACACCCTCCACTAGACAAGGTTTCTCAAAGCCCTATCCAACCTGGCCTTGAACACTTCCAGGGAGGGGGTATTCACCAGTTCACTGGGTAAAAAAAAAAATGATGGGAGGACACAAGATATCTAAAACAAATGGTTCTTTTTTTGCACAGGTTTCAAAAGGAAACAGTTTGGTGGCTGACCAGGGTCAGATCCCATTAGCAAGTTCGAAGCACAATGCTGTTTGATTTATTTATCAAAGCTGTTATTTTCAGAGGCGTTTAAAGGGAACATGGTCATCTGGGAGGGGAGAGGGACACAGAAAGGTGAAGCACAAAGAGCTCTCATCAAAAAAGGCCTTTTTAAAAATTTGAAGTTCCATGAAAGATTTCTTTAAGTCCCCAAAAGCTTTTATTGAAGCAGTTACACACTTCCCCTGCCCAACACCTAGAGAGAAGTATGAATACCAAGATACAGAGGAGTTTGCATGTGCATGCAACCCCCTGTGACAGATGTTAAGACTTTATCCATGGAGCATTTGCCTGTGGTTTTAGCCCAACATCCCTTTCTTGCTTGCTCCTCTGTCTTTTCGGGGGAGACCACTTACCTCTGTAGGTTAAAAAAAATAACAAACCAACAACTTTAAACATCACACCCTGGCCTGGAAAAAACAAAGCACAATTTTCCACCTCAGGTAGTTTCTGGTGGGAAACATGTTTTGTCGGGACTTCGGGAAGAGCCACGGGTTATGCCAGCCCCCATCAGCGAGGAGGGTGACCCTGCCTGTTCTGCCCACACTGGCTGTTGCTTGATCCCTCCTGTGCTGGAATCCCGTTCCTCCTCTCGGCTGCAGGGAGCTTCTCCAACAGAGCCGTAGCTGCTAAAATTAGTATGGCATTACGTTTTTTTCATTCTGAACAATTTGCTGCCCTCTGTCGTCCAAGCAGAGCTTTTTTTTTCAACTCGTGGCAGGAACATTGCTGCTTTTAACCGAGTACTTTCACCAGCACTTGGAAGTGCGGGCCCAAGATGGCACAAGGAAAACAGGGTGGTGACAGGTCCAAGTGGGCAAGCAACAAAGTCACTCTTACAAGTGCAAGTCATCCCGAGGGAAGCACTCCCCAAGAGTCAATCATCAAACTTCACAGGCACCACCCTGCAGTTAAAAGGGGGACAGACATGACTTGCTGCTCATGTTTCTAGAGGTTCTGCTGTGTCTCCAAGCTATAGGAATTCAAAGATGGAATAGAAATCGTCAAAGTCTGTGTGAAGCTGAAAAAAAACCCACAACAGGTCTGAGCAGAGACCCCTGGAGAGGCACAACTCTTCAGCACTGTAACACATCTGAAGATAAGACATTTCACCTGTCAAGCTCTTGCTGCTCAACTGCATGTTTCACTCCTATGAGTTAACCAGAAAACGGGAGCTCAGTCCATTTTTTTGGACCCTGCAGAATCCTGAAGTGTAAGGGGACCATGAAGGGCTTGGGTTTTGAGTGGACCAGAGGGTACCACAGTCCAGTTCAGGGACAACACAGAAATAAATGGCTGGGAGTATGTTCAGGAAATCAAGTACCTCTTCCTCTCCAATGGCATATGGCCCTAATATTTAATTTATGAAAGAGGGAACACAGCTGAAAACAAACTAAAGCTCTTGTTTTCACAGCCTGACTGTACTGAAGAAATTTCTCCCTTTCCCTCTCAACCCACTGCTTTTTTCAAAACTATCCACAAAGCTTCCAACGGTGAAAAATGCACTTTCACTGCGAACCAATGAAGTTTACAGCCAGATTTTTCCCCAAAGAAAAGTTTCTGCTTTTCAGCCTTCCTCAATTATGTCGGTAAAAAACATCTCCCAAGGTGACAGGTGCTCTGGGTTTAGTGTAACCTAAATAGAGTCTACAGGTAGATGCAGCCCTCCAGTGGTGAAGATAAAGATACACAGCTATGCGGTTTTATTCTGTGTGCATAGAGACAGTCATTGCAATGGGCAAAGAACGCCATTTCTTCTCTCTCTGGGTGGCATTTTGGGGTGCCAAAGCACAGAAGAGAGTAAATCCAGACCCAGCTCCAAGTGGGCACATGGCCTCCATCCCACAAGGGCCATGGCTCAGGGTCTGAGCTCAGACAGAACTCGGTACAAAGCTGAGCCACACAAAGCTTTCAGAGGAGTAAGGCTTCTCCATTTGCATCCATGTCTGACCCGGGGTGGTGTCCTTCTGCCCAAGATCCCTTCAAATCAGATGCAGGGTGTTTATTGGGCACCCTACCATCCTAATTCAGTCCCAATTCTGCCTGCTCAGTGTCGTGGTATGCAGGTAATGCCCAAACCACCAAGCTTAGGTTGGACACTGCTTTTGGGCTACTTCGTGTTCAGTCACGTTCCCCAGAAGGCATCTCTGCCACTTCACCCTAGTTGCAGTCAGTTGCAATGAAAAAGAGTCAATATTAGTCTCCAGACAACAGACCTGGGACACCTTGGTTATCCAGGGGCCAGTGAGTTGCAAACAGGTACAGAAGGAGCCTTGTTTTGGGGCTGCATGCCCATGGGAAAAGGGATTCTTTGAGCCCCGAACCAGCCAGTGCCCACCACCGCGCCTGAGCTCACCTCAACAGCTTTCCCAGCCTGGTTTTACGCGCATCTCCATTAGAGAAATTTTCCAGCAATCCTTCAATATAGTAGTGCCATCTTCAGGCACAAAGTCTGCCCTGCACCCCTCGGACAAAGTAAGGATGTGCCGGGGGAGAGAGAAGGTGTGCTGCAGGGCAGGCTCAGTCCCCGGAGGTATCAGCATTTGACTTACTATTGCCCCTTGTTAAGATGCAGCTTGCTCTCACTTTCCAGGTGGTCCACAGCCTTTAAACCTGTGAATGCCAAATCCATTTTTTAAGCTTCATGACATGTCTCCCTCCCAAACAGCCACAGCACTGATTTTTTAACCCCAAGTGGAATCAGGGCAGACGCTGTCTAGCTGGTCCATCAGGCCCTGGTCACTGCCTCACTCAGGTCTATCTCCCAAGACGCAAGTTACCACGTAAAACAATGCCAGAAGAGTAACACCTTAGTAGCAAGTGCAAGGTTCCCAAGAGCTAAGGCCCTCTATCAGCACGGATTTTTTTGTCCTAACTCAGGTGCTTCCACAACAGCCTTTCCATCCTGTACCCCACCTGTCTGAGCAGCAATCAGATATGTTCTCTGGGTCTCCTCCAGAGCAGACATGTCTTCACCTCAGCTATCTCTAAATGGACCTGTACCCCCAAGGGGTACCAAGATGTCCATTGGCCTTAGACCCAAAATTTTGCAGAAAAACAGCTGTTTACCCTAATGCTGTAAGGAAGGGCCCTATCTCATTGGAATCTTCAGGAATAGCACTCTGATTACGTAATCCAAATGCTGCAATTGTGGTGGCGTATCACTTTTATAGGGCTGGTGATGCAGGACCTGGATTAATACCTGCTAACACAGTGCAGATTAAGTCCTTGTGGCATTGTCACAGGGGGTGCATTCGCAGAGCCCCACCCTGCAGCTGCATGCACCAGCCAAATCACGATGTTTCCCTGGATGGCACCGCCTCAAGCTGCCACCCCTGCTTGCACTACAGAGCATTGAGAGAGACACTGTCTGTCTGGGGCATGATCAGTCCAGACTTTGGGAATAATCTCTGGGTGTGGGACTGATGATCCTGTCTCTGTATGGGGACACTGCAAAACTCCTGTGGCTTCCCCCAACACTCACAGTGGAGGGCACCATAGTGGATGGTGTAATTATAGAATCAGGACTGGAGCACCCACAGCTTCTCTGGGCAATCTGTTCCAGTGCCTCACCACCCTCACAGTTAAGAATTTCTTCCCAGCTCCAATCTAAATCTCCCCTCTTTCGATATGAAGCCATCAGATCTTGTCCTATCTCTCCACACCCTTGTCAAAAATCCCTTTGCCTTATAGCCCATTTAGGCATTTGAAAGTGCTCTAAGGTTTACTTGGAGCCTTCTCTTCTCACTTTTGAAGAGCCTCAACTCTCTCAGCCTGTAGTAGGATGATCTTGGCACATCTCAAGTATCTGTTGATAGTCCTGAGCCTCAAATGACAACATGGCAGAGCAATAATAGCTCCCCATTATGAACAGTGGATTCTAGCATAGGGAGAAAGAGCTTTATCTTTCCAGCCATCCTTCCTTTTCCTTGACAACAGATGTTACACATAAGCCTCCTTGCAGCAAATTGGCAACAATTTTCACTAAGTTTTTGTCAGGAAAAGCCGCCTTCCAACTGGTAAAAGCTACAATTTGGCACCACTCAGCCCAGTAGGGGATAATTTTCCATCAATGGCACATTAGCAAGGCAGAGCAGACCTCCCTGCTGGACTAGGAGAGCCGGGAGGCTGCAGAGCTCTGCAACACCCTGTAGCCAGGACCTCAAAGAGTCGCCTAGCTTGGCTATCAGTACTGCTTATCTTAACGCCTGAATTAATTAAGACCTGAAATGCATGGAGTGTGGGTTGTAATAATGAATTACAGCGCTCAGCTGTATACCCTGTGTCCTGTGCCAGCTGCTCCATGAGTCTGGCATGGCAGTGCCAAGGTAGGGCAGGTCAGCAGCTGTTTTGATTTAAAGTGGCTGCAAATGGAGTAAAGAGCTAAAGAAGAAAATACAGCTGAGAACAAAACAAGCCCGCATTGGTCTGGCCATAGTGTGCTTTCATCAACTCCTTTAGCGGCAAAAGGATTAGCATAGAGGACCCCACCTTCAGTTGGCAGCCAAATATTGTCCTGTGACACGATGATTCACATGGCTTTGAAAATATTCATAGTGGGAAAGTATTTGCATGTGTTGGACAAACATAGGGTGTTTGTGCTGGGATGTGGGAAACTGCTCAGCTGCCTTTTATTTTCACACTAAAGTAGTTCTCTCCATTGTCAGACTTAGCAAGGCTTAATAGCTCCTACCAGTGTGGTGAATCCTCAGAGGTCACAGCTTCCACCGAGGATCTAGGAGGAGTTTTGGCAGTTTGAATATATTTCTCTGCGCCAGAGATACGTCACCCCAGAGACCCTTGGTCATTCATGCACAATATGGGGAGAAAACAGGCCAAACCTGCAGGCATGGAGTAAAAAACCCATTCCCCTAAGTCATGTACATCCTCATGCCAAGGTCTAGGTTTTGGTTTCTGATTAAATGGAAGAGTGGTTCAGTGACAGAACATCTCAGGGTTTGAGTGGTGCCTGCTAATCCTGTAACACCACATTCAAATGAGGTGTGTAGGGGACTCAAAAACAGTGGTTTCAGAGCTGTCCTTGGGTTGAGAACATTCAGCTGTTTTCTCCTAATGCAACAGCCTTAGAGGAGATGACTGATGTACTGTTGTGTCTATGGCATCTGGCTGCAATACTGTCTTTAAAAAAAAGCTGAGCTTGCAGCCCCAGGTGGTACCCCAGTCTGGCTGGAGATGGGACTGGAAGCACATGGCCCTGGAAGGTGTTTCCCTGCGACTGCTTCAAGAGGCTCCTGCCCTCAGGGTAAAGTTCATTCTTTTGTAATTTTTTTTCCTTTTCAATATCTCTTAAATATTTTCAGTGTTTCATTTCAGCTTCTTCAAGAAAAGAATCCTAAAGAAAATCTCGGAGGATGAGGAAGATGGTAATCTTTCCATTATAATCAGGATTTTTAGCAAAAAATACTATTCTCATGAACTTCTCCAATAGCTAACTATTTTTTCTTTCACCCCTCAGCAGCATCTGGAAGATGCCTGATGTTTCTAATAGACAATATTAGAAAAATGGTCCCTTGCAGATTTTTAAATAAAATAAAGAAACAGGGAAAAAAAGAAGGGTCTTGTAAGCCCATAGGCAAGTTGGGATGTAAACAAGAGGATCGGGACAAGTGAATGCCAGGGTTTGCACAGCATCCAGAGGAGTAGCCCCAGGTTTGCCCTCAGGTCCACATCCCTGAAAGAATCTCTAGTTTCAGGAGACTGATGGTTTTAGAAACTTTAGTAACATAACATGTTAACTTGTACACTAAACAACATATATTCAACTAGAGTCCATCTGGTTCAATAGAAATAGGTCTTTATTAATAACATGCACATCATACGTATATTTAAAATACATATACATTTTTCTACTATTCACTTTAGAAAACAATTTCATAAAAACCTTCAATCAGGTCCCGGGTAACTTTAAACATTAAAAAGCCATTTTTTGTTACAGAACCAGTAGATATTATTCCAATTACTTGGTGTATAATCACCATGTATTTATCATAATGCAGGCTCATGCATTTCAATAGAAATAAGTGTTCCCTTTTCTGCTTTGTTAATCATGTCAAATATATGATGATATACTTGACAACACCTGCTACAGTTGTTACATGGAGTTGTGACTCCCTCCTAAGAGCATGCTGTACCGATGGCCTTTGAAAGCTGGAGACAATTTTTTTACAACTTTCTGAGTTTCTGCAAGGGGCTCCTGGTGCTGTAGATGACCCAGAACCCAGCTATGACAGAAACCAGAAAAACAGAATTTCATCAACAGTGAAGAAGAAAGCAATCTGAAAAAAGAATAGAAGGAGGAATTGGCATATCCCCTCCGTGTTCATGGCAAACTGAGGTCAGGACTGGGTTTCCCAAGGTCCTGCCAAGTACCAAATCAGATCTGTATAGAGTGCACAGAGTTATCAGCGTTAGACAGTTTGCAGATCTACAGAACATTTACAAAGGCTCGTATGAGGATGGGACTTTAAGGCACAATAGTCCATATACTCAACACATTCATTGAAAATGAAATTTACAGTGCAATATAAAGGTATTCAAGAACTCAAGCAACAGCTCGATAATCACTTTCACTGATAATTAGGCAATTGAGGAGTAGCTCTGTGGTGCACAACATCCTCAGCCCTGCACATGTTCATACACATGTTGAGCTTCAAGCACACAAGGAGCCTCTTAGGCTCAGGCAAGGGGGTCTGTGCAAGGAAATTGGATGATAACTGAAGCATTTACAGAATCAGAGCCTTAATATCATAGAATCGTGGAATGGTTTGGGTTGGAAGTGACTGTAAAGACCATCCAGTTCCAACCCCACTGCGGTGGACAGGACACCTTCCACTAGACCAGGCTGCTCAAACAATATGTTGGGATTCTGCACCAGGTTGTACAGGTAGAGATGTGACCCCATGTGCAACCATGCTGCCCCTCCCATGGAGCCACTCGAATGCATCCACCATCAGCATATCCAGCCAGGTAAGGAAAAGCAGCACAAAGAAAACTTAACTCTTGGAAACACTAACTAAAGCCAAATGTGCTGCTGCTATTCTGAGGTGAAAATGAATTTTCCTAAGCCAGTCATTTTCAAAACGATCAGCTCTCATCACCAAGTCTGTCCTTGTCACCCAGCTCATCTATATTCTCCTTGATGAATATTCTATCTCCAAGGCAACTGAGTCAAAGGGAAGGAAGGACTTTCTTTACATCCAGTGCAAACATAGCCCATATGGAGGAGTTCCTAATGCAGTCATAATAGAACATATATATATATATATATATCACTGAATGTTGACCACCTACAGACAGATTCACACATCAGAAGCCAGAAGAGCTGAATTGTAGCTACAAACCAAAAAAAGAAAAATCACTGCATGTAGCTGTATTAAAATGCTGGTACCCAGTAAATTGGTAACTAAATTTTAAAATCAGTATATAGTTCCAAAGGTGTGAAATATTTTGAAAGTCACTTGCAATGTTATTGCACCTCTGTACTTCTTTATTACCCCATAAACTATTGGTTTTAAACACTAAAGTAGAATCTTTCTGATCCACTTTCCAACAGCACCAATCACTGAGCAATGCGGAAGGCAGTAAAAACTAAAGTAGAATTAAAACATTCAGAATTGTGGCCCTTTGATCCAATTCCATATCAAAAAGTCAACAAAATAAAACTAATTTGTTCTCTAGAAAGAAATAATCCATTTTAACAGCTCCTAGAGCAAGTAAAATTAAAAAAATCAGACAGTCTTTTGTTCAAGAAAACACATGAGAAAAACATGAGTCATTCCTAGGTAGCTCAAGGAGTTTTGTGACCTGGTTCATGTTTTGTTTGTTTTTATCTATTCAGTTATCTTAATACCTTACCAGAGAAACTTTCAGTAGGCAAGAGAGTATCTGTCTCTTCCAGCAGGCAAAAAGCCTCTTCAAAGATGAATCTGACAGGGCCAATGCTTTTTTTTCAGGTGAGGTTAAAGACTTTGATACTACTGAGCTTCTTCCATTTCATTGAAACACTATTAATTTTAACTTGAAGGTTTTGTTTATTCAAGCCAGAACCATCCTATGAATATAATAAAGTCGGTCAGTGAGAGAAAAGCATTTTAGCATTTCATATAGCTGCTAGATCATTAAGAATTCAAGTGAAAATGGACATGAAGAGAAAAAAAATGCATAAATCAGATCACTTCAGAGTGGAAAATTACATGGTTTGAAAAATCAGAAGACAGGAGCAATTTTCCTTTACCATCATCCCAGTCCTGAAGGTGGCATGGGGCGTGTGAGGTGCCCACAGAGGCCAGAGAGCTCCCTGGGGGATAATGGCACTTCTCAGAACAGCCATCCTCTCAAAAGCCCACACAGCAGATTGGCTTCTCTGTTAGCTCTTACTGGTGGTACTGGTAAAGCTCTACACACCTGACCATTATCCTGGCCTCTCTGAGCCCCATGTTGAGATGGGCATGGCTGCTTTCAGCTGAAGATTTCTCAAACCATGCCAAATGTGAGCTTCATGATTTACATGATTCTGGGCTAGTACAAGCCCAGGGGCTGCAGGAATCAAGCCACGCATAGCCAGGCAGCTCTGATGTTGAATTGCACTGACCGAGGATTGAAAGCCACCCTTTTGTAAGAGACAAGTAAATATGACTTGTCTCAAAATAAAAACAAAAAAAACCCTGAAAATTCATCATGATTAACAGCACCTCCCAAACAGCACTACCCTGTTTTCCAGCCTTCCCACAGTATCTGTTGCTGTTTATGTTCTCCAGTTTGCAGGTTATCCTTATTTTGAATTCCACTGCTGCCTTTATTTTTTTTTATTCTAAAAAACATCTGGATTTTACTGCTTCCTCCTATCTCTTAAACCTGTACTGGCTTCTGACTACTGATATAAGAGTTAACTTTGTCCCTCACACTTCTTGCTTTTGCCTTCCTGCCTTTTCTTCTGCACTAGCATGTGCCTGAGACCTGTGATGATATGTGTGACACACACAGCTAGGGTGCCCTAAGCAGGGTGACAGGAGGAATGTGACACAAAGCACGTTCCTGGCAAGCCATGGTATTTGTTCATACTCTATAATGCTGCAGAAATAGCATCAGCCGTATCTGCACAAGCAAAGCCTTTCAAAATTAAAAAAAAAAAAAAGTTCATATATATATATATATTATATATGTATCTGCCTCCAGCTGAGTGTGCGCTATTATTTATTTTGCTTTAAAGCTTTAAAATGGTGATAGCCAGTGAGGCAAAGCCAGTTTCTTTGCTGTAAGCCGACAGACCTGCAGGATTTTGACAGGCTTTGAATCATTTTGTATATTTGTTCAGCAATTCTGGGATGCAGGTCACCTGTGGGTGAACTGCAGGTGTATCACTAACGGCTGATTTACAGGCTCATTAATCACATTTCCCCAGATTATAGTGCAATCTTTGCTTTTGACCCCATTGCTGGAGCATCATCTTTTCCCTTATGTTACTCTTTGGTATTTTCATGACATAGCTTTGGCAGCTATAAAACCTTCCACTTGTAGTCATTCCATTTGCTGAACATTTTGCATGTCGTAGCTTGTGAAATATATATTTACATATTCTAAAGTTAATTCCCAGATTGAAATTAGACATTTTACTTAACCTGAAACATTATTACTAATGCTGAGCAGTTTTCATCAGGAGAACATCTGAGGTTTTACCAGCATCTGTCAGATACATTCATTCTCTATCTATGAGAGTTATCATTGTTTTTCTGCCTTTTATATTCCACATAAAAAGAAATTATTGTCTATTCCCTAGCACCAATGTGAACCTCGGGCCAAACAACAAATTAGCATGCAAAGAACTATCGGGGAAACAGCTAGGGAAAAAGGCAAATGAAGTCAAGGGTACACCAATGATGGGCTGAAGAAACAATCTCTTCTGTGAGTCATTCTGGTTCATATTAAAATAGCAAAGTAGATACCAGCTAAGAGATAATATAAGTAAAAGGTGAATGCAATTGTTTAAAAAAAAAAGAAAAAACCTACCCACAAACCCTTGCAAATCTCAGTATAGAGTGTCATATAAGTTGCAAGCGAGTTTAGTCTCTGAAAATCCTAAACTAAAGGCTGACTCCTTTGGCACTGACTCCTTCATGGTCAAAGCATTTCTCAAAGAAACTTTCTACCTATTCCTTTACAGTAGATAGCTTGTGTTGTACTCCTCACTGTTAGACTACTCCACTGCTTTTGGGGCTCCCTTTTCACTGGGAGATGGCATAATTTAACTGCAAAAGTGATTTGGAACATCTGTATCTACACACAGGTAACTTAAATGCAGCTTTGTTTCTACAAACCACATTGCACACAGTCTCTGCGGGTAAGGACCTCCATATTGCACCAGCTCTGTGTGTACAGCAAGATACTTCACAACCAGGGGGTTTAACAGCGGGGGCTGAAGGGCATTATCCAAAGTACCTTCCACTCAGCTCCCGACACATCCGCCTTTGATCACAAGTATATCTGCAATTAGTGCCTCATCTTAACACCTCAACAAGCAGTTCAAGCATTCAGAAACAAACATCAGTGGGTCTAACGGCTACTTTTAATTCATTTTATAAATAAGCAATTGAGAATTTTGCTCCAAGTGGCTGCTCGTGTAGCCCATTCCATAGACGGCGTTCTCTGCAGAGTAAGGCACGATGCGATACGAATGCAGCTCTTCATAATAGAGCGACTGGGAACAGCACTCCTGCACCATAAACTTCAGCCGTTTTCGTGCGTCAGAGTAAGCAGTCCTATAACATGGAGCCTCCTTAAAGTATTCATAGCTCTCCCTCTCTGTCTCTAGGTGAATCTTCCTCAACAGATTGTTAATTAATACAGACCTACGGAGATAGGCTTCAGGGTCGTCCAGGAAGCGGAGTTTCTGGAGAGATAGTTTTAGGATACAAGTCCGGTCCTCTGGTAATATCAAGTGCTGGGGAGTAAAGAGGAAGTGAACGGGTCTTAAAATGAAGGAATGAAACTTGGGGAGAATGGGGTCTGGAATGAGAGAGATACTCACTTTTGGACAATACTCATGGTAATCTTGATGTAAATGTTCTTCTTCTGCATATTTTCTCTTAAAGTAGGCTACTTTCGACGTCGTTAATGTCTTTAGTAGGCCCTGATCAGATCAGCTCTGCCCAAAAGAAGAAGAAAAAGGTCAGTAAAACTTGCTGCCATGGTAGTCGTGATGTCATGGGAAGAACGAATTCAGAGATGGAGGTGCAGCCAGGATGACACTCAGCCACTATCTGCAACCTTCAGAATACTGGATAAACAACAGAGAGGCTGGGAAATGTGAAGGCATTTCTGAAATGCCCACCCTTAGTCTTGTCAGCACAGCAAGCCCCTCTCTGGAGTGACCACCACAGCACAAGGCACAGGCTGCCACTGCTGGGCAGGGTCTTCAGGCCCTACACCACAGTGGGGTGTCCTGGACAGCCACAACCTCACCAAGTAGTGAGAGATGCCCAAACTGGGAAGGTCACCATGCACTGAGAGAGGAACCAGGATGAGGCCATCTGCCTACAAGACAGGACTCTCTGCCAGACTGTGTAGGCTGTGGGCCAATGGATGGGTTTTGATTTCCACACACCATGCACAGAGCTCTGTGACTTCCCTGGAAAACCAATACAGAGCATATTCACTAGATGGTAGTGTCGTCTCGGAGAAGCAGGAGAGCCTGAGTTCAGTGGGTGATGGAGTTGGTTTGTTCTCCGGGTTGCTACAGGTTTTCAGAGCACAAAGGACAGGCTTAACCTTTGGGCTAAGAGAAGGAACTATTGGCTTTCATCCTGCGACAAGAGCCCAGTGGAGGTCTGTTCCCCAAGAGCAGAGCCCTATAGAGGACAAGGGCACCCTGTCTACCTACAGTCCAGCCTGGGTGGTTGCTCTAAGCTTACTCATCTCCATGGAAAGGTTACATGGTACTAATTTAGCATCTTAATGTGGTCCATAACTTCTGTGGTATTCAGTGTGGAGAACACTGGGTCCCTGTGAGAACCAGGACTGAGCTCTGCCTGGCTAGTCACTAGACAATATGAGAACTCATGTACATTTTCAGGTGGTATCATCACCTTCCAAACCCTCTCTTTCATAAGAAATGTTTCTAGTTTCCTTTTAAATGCACAGTTTTTTTAAAAAATTCTTATGCTGACATTTAAAGACAATCCAGGGAAAGTAAGTATCTGGGGCCACTTTTTAGAATAACTCAGAAGTCAGGTCCTATGGGATAAGTTTACTTCCCCAAATTGAACTCTCCTTTGGAGGCATTTGAAACTTAAGTTTTCTGAGGAAATAAGGGATTTGGTTCTGGGCTGCTTCCCTGTCACAGTAGAAAAGCCAAAATGTATTGCACAGCCAAAACAAACCTCAAGCCACTGGAAGGATCCTGTCATGGGCAGAAGGTGCTCTTTGAGTCTTAGCTGCAGGTGAGAGTGATCAGATACCCACACAACTTTTTCAGGGGGTGATGTCATCTCTCCTTCACTGACAGGAAGACCTCTATACCTCTCCCATCCTCTACATCAAAAACACACAAGAAGGGGCTGAAGAAGAAATCCCTCACACCAAAGTCTTCTTGTGTTTTCTTGCAGAATTTCAAGCCCATGAAATTTGTGCAGAAAACTCCTGACTGATGGACTAACACTCCATTTGGAGTTGAAACCCTTGCCTGAGCCATGGTGTGGGACCCACCCCGACATGGGCTGCACAAAACAGCAGCAACATTTCTCTCTGTGGGAGACCATTGCTCTTGCAGTGGGACAACACTACATTCTTGTCACCCTGGACCACCACACACACCAGAGATTCTCCCTATACCCACCTTAGCATTCTGGGACAAGGGCACAGCTGTGGTCTTCACCATTCTGTTGGCACTGAGTAGCTGCAAACACTGGTTTAAATTTACGTGCAGCAACCTTCACTGTTTGCAGGTTTTATTCCAGTATTTGAGTTACACCAGAGCCTGGTCAGCCCGAACGTTAGGTTCTCCAAGATGGAAACCCCACTACTGTGTTTTCTGAGCACAATAACAAATGCATTTATCTCCCAGTGCCATGGGATAGGAGGGCACTACAGTTTTCCTCATAATTCTCGGAGAAAAACAAAGGTCTAGACAGATAAAGTGATATTCCTGTAGCCACCCAGGCTGCCAAGGCAATGAAAGGAGCCAAAATCAGCACATGGGTAGATGAGTCAACCACAGTCCACCCTTTCCCTCAAACTGAGTCTCTAAATGCTATAAATTGCTCCTTAGTGTTTTTCAGGGAAAAAGCTGGGAGCATGGCTCTGGTACTGCCTGTGTGCAGCACAAGCAGAAAATCATTCTGAATTTAGGGGCAGCACAGACAACCACAGCATGCAGAGCATCACAGCTCAGTCCTGCAGCTCCAGCAGCTCCGTACAAACCTCTGCTGTTCCAGATCACAGGAATTCCTCTCCCTGCCCCAGAGATGGAGTGTGACAGCGTGGAATTCAGCATCCCCTGAGCACAGGCAGTCCTGGAGACACCAGCAAACAGCAGGAAGCCAGGAAAAGGGAAGGACAGCTGGCACCCTGGCCCTGGGATGGGGGGAGGGCTGTGTTTTAGCACATGCCATGGCTGCGGGCTGTTGCCGGCTGGCAGGGTTGATGGAAAAATTGCATTTTGCTGAGGGACACATATGACCACCCTGGCAGTGGGTTCATTGAGCATCCCCTTTGTGGGATTATATTCAGCACCAGCCTGGGATGCCCCTTTGGGTGCAAAGTGATTTACTGTATTTAAACTCCTAAAGACTTTACATTAGCTAAAGTAGCATAGCTGAAACAACACCTCCATAACTCAATTTAACAGCAAGAAAGGAAAACAACGACAAAGCAAACACCAAGAGCATCTCCAGGCTATAAGTTTGGCTTTGAATATGTTCCCAGTTTTAAATGAAAGACAACACTCTAGGAGCAAAGTAGCCTCAATCTGCTCAACACACCAGCTGTTAACAAATCCCAGCAATTCTAAATCTGCAGAGCCTGAGTCACCCACTTTCCCAGACTGGCATCTCCCCTGGGTTGTCACAGGTGGCTCAGCTGCTACCTCCTCTCTCCAGGAGGGAAGGGATGCTGCCTGCACACCTGCAGCTACAGGGTGAGAAAGTAAGCTGAAGGCACACAAGTCCCATCCCAGGGCTGCTCCACAGATGCTCAAGGGCTGCTTTCGTGTTCAGTATAGCTGCGATTCCACCACCACCCGTCTCGTTGCCACCATCGTCTTTTGTGGCTGGTGGTGATGCTTACATACCTGTCTGCAGGTGAAAGGGGATAAGAGCATGAACTGTGCCCTTGCACGGTGCCCTCGACACCAGCAGCAATGTTAAAGCCTTCAAGGGGACCCTCTCCCTGCTGGAGGCTGGCAAGGACCAAGCCTTTCTCTAACACTTATTGAAAGTCAGCATGCACTGGCTCTGTGCGTGCCTGAGAGCTGCTTGGCTGGGGTTACAGGCATACAAGGATGTAGTAATGCCGCAGTGAATCAGACCCTTAGCGTTTTGTTTAAATATAAACATATTGAATCAGTGCTTTTTGTGTAGAAGGCTATTCTCGCGAGCCAAGTGTTTTGACAGCTACAGCAAGGTGGTATGAGTCACTGCCTCTGCCTCACTCAAGCTCAGAGACAGATACATCTTAATCACATTACGGCTTTTTTTCAGCGCTACACCACAAGTCAAGGCACAGGGCCAAATTTCCCCACGGGGACTAACCAGCGGAGCGCTGAGTCCTGAGCCTGACATTTGTCCTTCCAGCCTGGATGAACCTTGGAAAAGCGCATTCAGCATCCCGGCAGCGTTCAGCCGCAAGCCCTCTGCTACTCACCAAGGACTCAGTACAATTTGCAGCAGCGGGTAACGCTGCCGTGGCTTGGGAGCCCCAGGGCACTCTCTGCTGCTCGTGCTGCCCAGTGTTTACACCCCGCCAGTGTGTGCCTGCTCTGAATGCACGGCACATCAGAGCACGGCGGCTGTAGCTGCCATTAGCACTAATGGAAGTTTGAAATAGAAATCCCACGCGCGGCAGTGAGGGAATAGATGCCTCTGTCTCAGGCTTGGATCTCTCAAACACAGCTTTGCAAGGGCTTTAATTGTACTTTTAAAAGAGCAAAATATGTCTGTTCCTGTTTATTTCTCCAGGAATAATTATGGTGCTCTGTGGCGAGGTACTCACAGAGTTATTAGGCATGTTTGGACAGAGAGGTTATCTTATCTAAATTGTGTTGGAAATAGATTTATAACATGGCAACTCCCCAGCTGAACTGCAAATTGCAAGAAATTCACTTCATCTGGTCCCTGTGCTCCTGCATCGCCCCAGTGACAGGAGACACTCGTCGGCACGAATTAGTGCCAGGCAATTTCCACAGGGCTGCAACTTAGCCGAGACAGGAGCTAAGACGGAGTTTAACAAATGATTGAACAGCCACCAAAAAAACCACCAAAACTTGTGCTTTTTCATCTCAGGCAATGGAGAAGGATCCGCAAGCTCCCGGTCTGCACAGCAGCTCTGTCCCGGAACTTGTACGTGAGCCCTTGGGAGCATCCCAACACCTGCCCGTTCCTCCTCCTCCCCCTCCTCC
>VYZS01027981.1:0-16271 GCA_013400695.1 Neodrepanis coruscans | reverse complement strand
ATCTCGCCCTGCCAGCAACAATTGCTATCTCTTGTCTGCAGAAGCACTGAATGCAACCTTGACACCAAAATCAAGAACAAAAAACACTGAGAAAGGTCGCAGGCAAAAGCAGTCAAAGTCTTCACTTTACTTCGGAATTTTTGTATTTCAAATAACTCTCAAAATCTCTGTTAACAAGTAAAAAATTCAACATTTGTTCATGCAGAGAAATGTTAATGCTTAACCTTATGTAATCAGCTGTCAGGGAACAGGACAACTTGCAACTTGCTGGTAGCAAAACTATTTCCTGACAAAATATATTTTCTACCCAAATACTGCAATACTGTGGAATCTACAACACAGCATTTCAGTAAGCTGCTTGAGGGAAGGAAGGAATTCCCTACAGATTGCAGTGCATGTGTAATGCCAGAATAAAGAAATTAGCAAAAGAATTTTCACTGGTTCATGGTCAAAAATAGCATTTCTTGAAGCATTTCTTATGTGTAAGAGGAAAAATGGATGAATGTAATGGAAATTTACATTATGGTTTATTCCTGTTGGATTAATAATAATTAATACTATTGTTGCTGTTGTTGTTAGTGTTAATATTAGTATTATCGAAGACAAAATACACCTGGCTGCAGCATCCTCTCAGAAGAGATCTTTGTCTTTTCCCACAGGATCTGCAAAATTCAGTGAAGCCTGTGGTGTTTCACAGGGAAAACTGGCAGAAAGTCATCTGCTTTGCAAATATTATTAGACCAAATGTGGACAGGAGCACCCTCTGTCAATAAGGTCAATTAATGCAGAGCAGTCTGCATTTATACTCTTGATCTCTCCTACCCTCCAAAGCAAGACACTCACATCTAAACTGCCTGCTGAGAGGGGCCCCTGACCCAATTTAGTCACTGGGCCTTGCTCAGAAATTGTTTGGGAGAGCTCTACTTGCCCCTTATAGCTTTCAAAGGCCTTTCAAAGAATTTAATTGTACCATAGTCAATCTACGGTGCCCAGGACTAATCCCTGGCACTCTACACTGGCAACCATCCTCCTTCCTGTGTAATCAATGTCTGATCATGAAATAAATTTGCAATTTCTGGGTTATTAGAGTTGACCAGCAATTTGAGAAGTATTAGTATAGACTCTTCCACAGCTTACACTACAACTACAGGTCTCATTCAGTTAATTTATGTCTCCAAAATTCTCTTTCACAATGCTTTGACTACAGGGTAAAATTTCTTCAGTGGGCATTTTATCAATATTTTAAAAAATAGACTTTACCTTGCTTTATTTTTTTCAGTAAGATTTGATAAAAGAGATCAAGTTTTAGCCCCTCTCCTTAGAGGAGTTTACCAGACTTGTTTTGCTAATAAGGAATCAGCTAAGCTGACAGGAAAGAGGGATTCTCCTATGGCTAGATAGCTACATTGAGCTCAAAATACAGGTGGTGAAGGGGGAAATCCAACCTGTAAGCACCTTTAAAATTCCCCATCACAATATCATTAATCCTTCCTAATAGAAACCTCAGATGTTAGGAGATACAAAGCTGTGGGATAGTAGATGGGTCTAACACTCAATACTCTCCTTCCACATCCAGCAGAGCTCTCAGGACACAGCATCACTTCCACATGATATTTAACAGACATCTAATGGGAACCTCAGCTTCAAAGGGGAGAGGAGAGTAAGTCTGGGGCATGTCTTCACCTTCTATGAAAGGAGGTATATTACTCCTTTAACTGCCAAAGGTCCATATTAAAATAAACTATCTCCTGATTTACCTAGCTGTTAACATCTTTCCCACCTCATATATGTCTAATGAAAACCAGGACATGTAGTACTGTAAGCTTTTTTCCCCCCTTCTTTAATAATGATTTCATTTATTCAAGACACTATTATGGGAAGACGACAATAATGGATGACTTTAGTGAACACAGACAAAATTTTTATGTTTCCAATCAGTACATGGCAATACCCCAGTTTAACTGCAGGTAGTCTATTAAGTTTCTGGAAAGCCACTTAGTCTTCTGGACAGACTCCAGAATTCCTCTGCACCTAACATCTAAAACTACACAAATCAAAAGTCATTATACTCCATTGCCTCTTAGCCTGAGCTCATTAACAACCTTGTAGGATTGAGCTCTCTTTGCTCCTGTGATGAGCAAGTTCAGTCCTAACAGAACAACAAAATACACACCCTCCACATCCAGCATAAGATGATCTAGCCCTGTGTAGTGCCAGCAAACTCCTCCTAGGTAATTGAATGTGGTTTTGCTGCTATGTTATTCTTCACAAATTAAATGTATGAGCTGGGGGCAGTGCAGTGCAGCACAATTCTACTGTGCTTTCTTATGCCTCCAGTGCTAATTGGTTTGCTCTCAGTGCAAGTCCTCAAAAAGGGTGATCTTGAGTCAGACATGCTGGCACTACTTTCCAAGTGCGGTGAAGAAAGCCAGACAGTCTGTTTCCTCTTACTATTATTTGCTCACAAGTTTATATTACTAGCTCATAGAAAACCTTGAGAAAGACCTACTATCAGCTATCCTCTAATTAGCACTCACATATCAAGAGTAACCATTGAAACCACTTCAGTTGACCAAGACAAATTCTGCATTACTGTTCTTGTTCAGCTTTTGAGTTTGTACGGACACATCAACTTGAGAAGAACATGGTCTGCAACATCCTGTATTAAAATCAGGGACCTTTTTACTTTCAGCATGGTTATGTATACTGTCTTTCAGGTGTTTCGCCAGCCTAATATTCTTCCTGAAAGAAATAAATAAACCCCAATGTACAATAAATATATAGACCTGATCAGATATATATGCTGTTTATAAGGCACTTCCTTTATTCTGAAGAATGTTCTACAATGCAGCAGGGTCTGAGACACAGCTAGTAAGCAAAGAGGAAAGCTGCATGTCTCCTCTGTGTTAGATATTATTATTTATTGCAAGCGGACCAGGCTGTACAGAAAGACTGTAGGACAGTCTCTGACATACACACACACGTAAGTATGGATATACACGCATATAGTAAAGACAAGTAAAGACAAAAAAACACAATTACAAATGGCATCACAATTACTTTACCTTTTGGGATTGGGAGTTTGAGAATATAACTGCATGGTCATGAAGGCCTTTCTGGTAGAAATCCCATTCTTCTGTATAAATATTTTCTTTGTCTTAGGGCAGATGAGACAGTAGCCTTTGCAATATAATTCCCAGCATTGCTCAAGACATATCAGTCACCTGTGGAAGCTGCAGTACTGTGCAAGACTTATAAACCAGCACAGACAACCCTGCCATCACATTCTTCTTCTACCAGAAACAAGGAAAGCTGTTTGAAGAACAGCACTAAGAAATGTGCTGCTTCAGCATACCTGTTCATATCCTTCAGAAGCCAAATTCAGACAAGACATTATTCAAAAGCAACATAAATCAGGAGACTTAAGCCTGCGAATTTTTCTTTCAGTAGGAAAGGCAACCATAATTTGACAGACCTTTTTTAGTATTCCTCTGGGAAAAATCTTTTTTTGTCACTTTGTTACCATTATCTAAAGTTTTGTTGGAGACAAATGGGGACAGAGAAAAAAGATCTAATATGTAGTTAAGATATATTTACCACCCCATTTCATCAACACACATTACAGTTTATGCCTTTTACTACTGCCTGTGGGGTATTTCGCTAAGCCTTAATTCAAGAATAGGCCTTAAAAATGGCCCATTCTTAAATTTAGACAGCTGATACATATCATCTAGTATTGAGAAGAATTTTACTATTGTATTCTATAAACTCAAAACTCTGGTCTCATGGCATAACAGACAGATATCAGTGGCTTTAAAGATATATTTTAAAACTACTAGCTCATATGAGGTGATAATCAGGCCTTTACAGTTCCTCTAGAAAGAAAATCTAGTGTTATGAAGAATGTATTTTTGTGATAAAGATAAAGACAATATGCATATTTCCAAGCAGAGATGCCACAGGGCATCTGCACCACATAGGTCCTCCAGCTGGGTAGGAGGCTGCTCTGGAAGCAACACTTTGGGAAGTCTTTACAAAGATCCAGCCAACAGAGAGAAGCATTTTCAAGAGTTGCAGAGAAAACTGGGGCAGAAAAAAGATCAGTCCCTTGTGCGCCTATGAGGATGAATGAAAAAAAAAATCAAGCTGCTGGATTGTCTGAACAATCACTAATACACTCAATAATTCAAACTGCATTTTTTCTTTATCAAAATCATTACATTTAACAAGAATTTTTAATCTCATACCAGTTTCAAATTCATTTATATAAAAGCATTCAAAACTTCAAGGAGACCATGACTAACAAATTACTGATAGAACAGCGAGTCCCTCAAAGAAACCAAAAACCTTTACAACATGTCTCCAGAAGAAGTGAAAAAGAGCAATGAAATCTGCTGGGAAAGAAGAAAGCAACAATAGCAAGAATTTTTAGTTCAACCACAAAGCATCAGTGCTAAACATTTGATAAGTCTCCTGGTTTTGTTCCGAAAATAGATGAGAGGGAGTGTTTTTGTGCATGACTAGTCCCATAGCAAATAAATTCATGCTTGAAAATATAGCTTAGGCACAGATGGCTGCAGAACAATTACTATATATTAGTGTTTCTCATTCCATATTAAACTTCTGATGTACTAGAAACTCCCTCTTCTCCTACTCTGAAGATTTCTCAGACAGATTTTATTACATCATTAGTTCAATAATTATGACATGACCATATTGCATTTAACCTTGTTTTATTTCTCCAACTACATAATAATTCTCTTTCTTTTTAGCCAGTTTCTTTCATATAATAAAATTACAGTCTTCTTGTACTGATACGGAAGTAAGCAGTCAGATGCCATCTGGCGATACAACAGTCTGCTTGCTGTCCAAGCACATCATCCAAAGTAAAATAATAAAAAATAATAATAAAAAAATTGCCATGTTACCTATCTGCAGTTTAAACAGTAAATATCTCAAGATGCCATACATTAACAGTAGACTGTGGTTTTGGTATATGCACAATTCATTCAGCTTGACAAGGAATACTCAGCCTGTAAAGAGGGCATGCCAGATACACTCCAAGAAGGATTCCCATTCCAAAAACAGATACAGCAATTCTGACAAGACGCAGAGCTGACAACAAGATTACAGTCCCTTCAGCTTAGATTTGGTTTACAATATGGAAACAATTACTGACAAAAGCAGACTTGAATGTATACATTCATTTTCTCTTGTTCCCTTCTAGAAGATTGTGAAAAGTAAGACCTCTAATGTTACTATTCCATGAAATTCTAGAATGTTTCATTTTTTAAAAATATTTAAATTTTGTTGCAAAAACATATGTTTGTTCATGGGATCCTTCTTTTAATTAATTTTTCACTTATCAGGACCATTCTGGGCACACAGTCAATTTATATTGGTGACTTTTTTCCATGTCTTGAAGTCATAACTTTTCCCAAGTGCATTTTTCCCCATCCATCATGTTCTCTATTTTATGATCAGAAGTCTTTGACAGAGGAATGGTATAGTGTACATTTACAAAGGCAATTGGAAAAAAACATACATTCTTTCTTTTTTTGAAAGCTACAATAATATAGTTTATTCTTCCAGACAGCATTATTAAATAGTGCTCTGGTTATGTAAAATTGAGTCATTTTATATCAGATTTGAAAATAAAAATCTATTTGGCTACTTATACCTCTTATACCTCTGCTCTCTTCCTTCTCTCAATTCCCTAATTCTTAGGGAACCTAAGCATTAAAGTCACACTTGAGTACCACCTAATACAGCTCTGGTCTGACCCAAATGGATGTTGCCTGTTCACCCAGACAACTGAACAACCCAGAGACCCTCCTGCCAGCATATGTATTCATATATCAGTATAAGATGTACAAAGTGCACAAATAAAACCACAATGGGAGAGGAGTCAGATCTGTTGGAGGAAAGAATCACCTCATGGAGACACCGTAACAGAAAAAGAGTAGGCCAACAAGACCTGCATGAAGTTTAACAAAGATAAGTGTTAAATGCTGCACCTGGGAATGCAGCAGTCCTGCACAGCAGTTGAAGGAATGTCTGACTGCCCATTGTGCAGCATGGGTGGTCCTGGCGGATGGCAACCTGAATGTGTTTTAGCACTGTGCTGTACTCTGTATCAACAAGAGTATAGCAAACTGTAGTCCACTCAGCACTTGTTAGGGCACACCTCTAATACTGGGTCAAGGTTTGGTCTCCTCAGTTCAAGAGAGACACTAAAAAATTGAAGAGGGAAGGGCCACCAATATGGTAAGAGGGTAGTAGAACATGACAAATGAAGAAAAATTGAGGGAACTGGGTATGTTAAGCCTAGAAAACTCTTGGGAGAGTCTAATCACATTTTTCTAATACCTGAAATGTAAATACAGAGGGAAGACAGAGACACGTTCCTCAAGGATGAAAAATGATAGAAAAGAAGGAATGGGTGTAAATGACTTTAGAAGATGTTCCATATGATTAGGAAAAAAACTTGAGCCATGAGAAAAAAAGCATTAGGATAGGTGTCCTATAGAATCTCCCTTGCAGGAAATAGCATGACTTGACAGGTAGCTGGGTAACTCAATTTCAGGCCTTGCTTTCAACAAAAGGTTGGACAATACAATCTCCAGAGGTCTTTGCCAACCTCAATTTTCATTTGGTTCTGTGATGCTATCCAGATCTGTTGACTGGTCCATGTTCAAATCTGAGAGACGTAACTGAGAGATTAAAACTGCAAAGAAACAAGTGTCAAAAGCAAGAAGATGCTGCTACTGTCTCTAACCAGAAAGGCGAAGTTCCCTGGCAAGAAGAAGTACTATTTTTTTTACATCTACATCACTCAGTATCAGTAACTTTTGAAACATGGTCAAAAATAGGCCAGTAACTACGTAAAAGTTGCCCATATCTCAGAGCAAAATATTTGATCAATTCAAGACAAGTACTTTCTTACTTTCCATTTTTCACTGTCTGTGAAAATCTGTGTCATGTCTATTTGTGCTTCCCCAGGTGCTGTCTTCAAATCTCAGGAGTTTGGGATTTTCTGAAACCAGTGTGTGGTAAGGTGTTTGGGGCCCCATCTCCAACTGTGACAGAATGCCCACCTTGTCTGATAGGCTAATCATCACACAAGAAGCACCACATCCCCTTCACCCTGCCTCCACACCAACAGAAATCCCAAGCGAGGAAGAGAATCTGGGAAAAGGGGAAGAGAAATTAAATGGGTTAAAGAGATAATTCCGTACTGGTGAATCACTGTTTACACAGTTCCCCCTGTCTGCTAGCCATAGAAGTAGTCCAGAAGAAGTATAGAAGTCTATCTTGTCAAATAATTCATTGCTATTGCACAGGCTTAGCATTACAACAATAAAATCATATTTCATAGAGTTGGCATATAAAAAGAAAATGAAATAACAGAAAACACTCAACTAGACATTATAGCTGTGGGTATATGACACATTTCACACAACTACCAAAAGATGGAGAGAAAGTAAAGTAAAAATTGAGTCACAAAAAGTAACTCTTCCCAAGGACGTTTACTATAAGGTTTTTGACTAAGTGAAAACAGAATTATTGACAGCTACACATATGCATTCCCACCAGCACAGCTGTAGTGTGTTTCCTACTCAGTGCCCAAATTTTTAGAGCTCCTGTTTGTTCACATCACTTCTTGCACACAATATATGTAGAATCTAGGTATCCCTCAGTGGATTGTCAGCTTTATCACAGGGCTGGATGTGCATGTAACCAACATAAATACTTAGGCATTGCAGTGCCTAAGTCCTCTCACCAGTTTAGGCACCTATCAGAAATTGCCTAGCTTTTTCATCTGCAGCATAATACTACTCAGANAGAGAGAGAGAGAAAAAAGAAAGATTTCACCTATTTTCTCCCTTCCAACTGGAAATCATTTCAAACCTGGAGAGGAAAAAAATCAAATATCTAACTGCCAACACAATTTTAAATTCTAAGATCAGCTTATAAAAATTTCTTCTGGAGATCAGGACAACTTCGACATACCTATGAAGAAACAAGTGCTTACATTCCATCTCTAAGTTATTCCTGATGGCAATGAAAGCTCATTTTATCATTGAACATACTCTTCAATGCAGTCTTTCAATAGTGAGTTATGTAAGAAAAGAAGCATCATCCTTTCTTTAAAACCATTTTATCCAGAGTGTTTCCAGAGCACTGAGAAACCTTCTGATTACCGATTTAGCACATAATAGGGCTTTCAGAAGAGGCAGGAACCCAAGTCTTCAGCGTCCCAGATTTACACGCATGCTAGCAATACGATTTAAACGTATTCAACGTTAAAACATTATCGGTACTCCCTCTAGTGGGTATTCTAAATGAAGCAAATATTCCCTGCTGACTTCCAAGGAATATATTTTATTATCTATAAAGTTACTCTGAAATTAAGCATGTAAGCATTTGCAGCTATCAGAAAACAGGGCGTTACCAAGTATCTCAGGGCTTTTTATTTCTTTAGAAGCTACAGGGAGGAAGCAACAAACTACACTAGACTTTTCCTGGAACTGGTAAAAGCAAGCCAGATACACAAAAAACCTGTTTCTAAAGAATCAGGACTAGAAGACGTCAGTTTCTTTTGGATGTGCATCCTACATCCCTGCACAGCCCTTTACAAAGCCGTCAGTACTCTGCTTCCTCATGCACACACACACTTGTCCCTCCCTACCTCTGTTCCTCCCAGACATTGCTGGCTGGACTGGAGGAAGCACATGCTTTGATTTGCCTTTCTGGTTTATTTTCTATTTCTCTAGCACAAAATGAAAAAAGAAAATATTAGAAGTCTCCTGATGCCATCTGAAGATGGGATATTTTAGGGAAGAAAAATCCCTTCCTCCCGCTTCCCCCAGATGAGTATCAGGCACTATCCTTTGACTAGATTTACTGTCCATGGATGAAATTCTGACTGATTTAAGTGACCAAAGTAAATAACAAGTGGTGCAAAATTAGAACACTAATTGGAAGCACAGTACTGATTTTTGTAATCATTTTATATGCTTTCTGAGTCAAAATTTAGCTTCTTTTTACTCCTCTAATAGAAAAAGAATTAGAAATGCACACCATGAACAGAGAGAAACCTTCTGCATGTAAATCACTACCAGACTAAGCAATGGCAGCAGCTATTTATGAACACATTGCATTGTTCTCATGTTTTAGACCGTAAATTCTGTTGAAAACATCTTTCCCGCTGATTGAATAGTTTGAAATGCCATCTCTAAAAGATGATCTGTTTCAGAAGGTTTATAACATGCTTTTAGAATAGGAAAAAATTATGGGCTTCTTTATAAAAATAGCTGTATCAAGAACATACTTATGTTCTTCTACATTTCAGGGCTAGCATAGCATTACCTCATCAGAGAAAAGCCACTTAAAACTAAAGCAGGTTCAATAAGCTTAAATGTTTGTGTGATCTCTTTAAAAATTTTGAGGGAAAAAAAATTCTTTCTAAATTTACTGGTCAGGAAACAGTCTTTATTACTACCTTTAATGAAGCATTTATCCTTTATTAATCATCACATATCAGACCATTACCATAACACCTAGATCTTTTTTTTTTCAAGAATTACAATTTAATGCTGAAAGACATGAAAACTATTACTTTTTTGTACTTGTACTTCTCAAAGTCTGTTTTAAAGATATCTACATATATTGAACTAGGACCAAGAAAGTCAACGGTTTTAAAACCTGGGGTTTTACATTCTGGTGAGGTTCTCTATCTCCAGAGGTTACAGAGCCTTATGCACCTCTCACCTGCAAGTGGAAGGCACTGCTGTGCCCATGTCTGAATCAAGGGAGAATAAGTCTGATCGCTGTAGTGGAGTTCCCACAACTGTGACAACAGAACAAAGATGTATTTAAACTTCCAATCAAAGTAACTAAAAAAGTCCCACTAACCTGAGAACAAAGAAAATGTGATAGAATCTTTCTCTATGTTGCATTTGTACAAGCTATGAAAAATTACTTGCCATTTAGCAAGTTGAGATATTGCATTAGCCATAAAACAAGAACTGTTGTAAAACACACGTTGGCATGCTAACAAGTCTGAATGTCCAGAATCAAGTAAAATTAGAACTATTTCATGAGCAAACTAGTGACATTTATAGAATATCTCATTAATTACAGGCTATGGGGCTCTTTCATGAAGCAAAGTGTGGGAAATGTTCAGGTGACTATGAAACCTTCAATCACAAAAAACGAACTAAATGATCATAAAGACGTAAAGAAAAGTGATAGGGCCTTAAACAGAGCATTTTAATTTTCAAAATGGCCATTCTTCTGACCTTTTAGAGATATGTATGCAGTTAAGACAGATTCAAGACTGAAAAAAATTATTGACGAGACAAAAGAAAAGCAGGGCACAGTCTCCATCAGGTCTTTGAAATGTTTTTGCAACTCTTCTTCATGATCCAGGAATTCACAGCAAGGTACAAGCTGACCATATGCTGAAATCTGAAGAACACCCATAACCAGAAGCATTTCCCTTCAAATGAGACAGAAAGACTGCTGAATATCAAGAACTGTGAGAAAATTACAGAATCATAGAACCATTTACCTTGGAAAAGACCACCAAGGTCATCAAGTCCAGTGGTTAACATAGCACTCACATCTTACAATTATACCATTCCCAAAGTGCCACATTCAAATATTTTTTGAACAATTTCAGGGATGGTGATTGCATCACTTCCCTTGGCAGCCTGTTCCAATGGCTGGCCACCCTTCCAGCAAAGAAATTTTTTACTATTATCTAATCTAAACCTCCTCTGATGCAATTTGAGGCCATTGTCTCTTTTGCTATTGCTTGTTACTTAGAAGAGAAGAGGCTTCACCACACTTTGCTACAACTTCCTTTCAGATAGTTGTATAGATCAGTAAGGTCTCCTCTGAGCCTCCTTTTCTCCAGGCTAAAAAACTCCAGTTCCCTCAGATATTCCTCATCAGTCTTTTGCTCCAGATCCTTCTTCAGCTCTGTTGCCCTTCTCTGGACATGCTCCAGCATCTCAGTACCTTTCTTGTAGTGAAGGGCCCAAAACTGAATGCAGTACTTGACATGCCTCACCAGTGCTGAGGACAGGGTGGGTATCTGGTTATCTGGTCTCTGAAGCACACAAGAAACAAGTCACAGTCCTTAAGTCTGCACCAAAATGTGAAGAAACCATTAATTCAGATGTAACTGAGCAAAACTCCCAGTGAATAAGTAGGAAATTGTCCTAAATAAAAGGATTGAGTAGTAAACTCAAGATTGAAAATCAGATTTACTAAAGGAAAGAATAAAATGGTCTGCCACTTACATGGAGTAAGTTGAAAATATGTATATATACACATATATACACACAGAAATACTTCAGTATAACCAGCATATATGCATACATTGTGAGGGAATTATCTATTTTAATAATAGGCAAAATGACACCCTTTAAGTTGGTATTTCTAAATGTTTTGTGCATTTTGCTGTAAAAATTAGAATACTGTGGGTTAAAAAAGTTTCATGTTTAGGGATTTTTATTAAAACAGAAGATAATTCTCTGTATCAAAACAGAGCATTTAATTTTGAAGAGAACTGCTTTTGGAAAGAGCATGCAGTTACAATGCTTTGCATGTATTAATTCAAATCAGAGATGCTAGAGAGAATTAAAAAAACCTATTCCCAGGGAGATAAATCCAAAACTAAAATTTATTCTTCACTAAGTTAAATAGGTCATACTGGGTTTTTCTTTGCTGATAGCAAATAAACCTTAATTCCAGACTGTGAATTTCTTGTACTCTTGCAACATTGATGAGAGGTTTAATACTGTCCTAGTTTGGACATTAGGGGTTGTTATAAAGTGACGAGAGACTGCAATAGAGTAACAACAACCAACAGATTTACTTTAACAGACAAAAAAACCTGACAATAAAAGCGCAAAGGGGACAAACCATGCTCCTCCAGGCTGGCTGCTGAGCTGGTGGAGCAAAAGGAGGAGGGAGGCTGGCCTGTGGATGGCTTGATCCCACTCCGGGGCTCCTAGAAAATAGGAACAATGAAAAGAAAACCCGGGGGGGGGGCCAAGGGGAGAGATACCACAGCTGGTGAACGTCGTGGTCCTCAGCCCTGTGCTGCCTCCACTGTCCATTCAGCTGCAGGGCAGAGGACATGAGCCAAGATGCAGCTGGAAGGAGAGCCTAGACCCAAAGAGAGGGCAGGACTTCCATGCCTGAGGTTTTACAGGGTTCTTATTCTTGCATTATCTTAGGGCACCCTTCCATAGCAAGTCACCTCCTGATCAGATGGTGGCGCTGGGCACGGCAAGGCAACATGGCAGTGTTCCTGCCAAAATGCCTTGTGGCTGCAGCCTGCTGAGAGGGGGAGCCTCCACTGCCGCATCCGTCAGCACCGCGGGGTGCCCCAAGGGCCCCAGGGCCACCCCCGGCACTGTGCTCTGCCACCCCAGGTCTGCTTCACACAGCGACACCAGCCCAGGCCTGGCCTCACCAAGCACGCCAGCTGCCACCACCTGCAGGGGCAGCCCCACCTGCCGTGAGGGCTGCCACCATCATGCACCCGCTGCCAGCATGTGCATGACACTGGCAGCTGCGCTTGCTGCCAGCGCCATGTGGACCTGTGGCACCACGGGCCGAGTTGCACTCTCGTGGCCAAGCGGGGAGAGCCAGTGGCAGCACCTGCCACCACTCAGCCCGGCACCAGCAGCTGCAGGCAGCTGGGGCTACCTGGGGTGGCCGCTCCATCAGAGCCCCACCTCATGCTGGGGAAGTTGCTTCTTGCTGCCCCAGGGCAGGCAGCTGCCACGCCACAGGGAGTCTGGCCACGGGTCCTGCCACTGCCACATTCGTGTGCATGGGCAGCAGGGACTAGTGAAAGCCACAGTGGGGAGCCGTGCCCAAGCGGCACCAAGGGGGGCAGGAGGTGCCACTATTCGGCTCTTGCTCCCCACTGCCAGCTGCCGCCACCCTGCATACACCAGGACGGGGCTGCTCCGCGGACAGGAGCCGCCACCACACAGAGCGGGCCATGCTCCCACAGGGGCTGCAGGAGAGCAGGTGAGGGTCTGCGTTCGAAAGGTGTTGGAGCCTGTCCATTTTGCTTTTTCTTACAAAAGATAAAACAAGGTTTAAAAGCAACTGCCTCCCTCCCCTTCCAGTAATCCTCCTGAAAGTCAAACCCCCTCCCTCTCCCTTTCCCCTCTTCCTGAAGAAAACCTTGGGAACATAACCCCCTGCCCCGCAAAGAACAGGAGAAAGGGAAAAAAAATACGTTTTAAAAATAAGAACATCCTTTCAGCCCATTATAAATATTTAGGTACTCTAGTATTTCTATGGAACCATTGTTATGTACTACATATATACGCACCAACTGTACATATTCTAACAGCTTTATATCAAAGAGAAAAAGATTATGGGAAATGTTCTGTTTACAATGGTGAGCACGTCATCCAGGAATTTAAAGACCAAACTAACTAACTACAGGAAAGTCTAATGACAGGGTTTTTTAGTTATTCTTCACTAGCTTAGATGCCCCTTAAGGTAGTAGTTTCTGTGATACCCCTTTTCTCCACTAGTGGAGAGAGCCATCATGCTATTAAACTAGAGAAAACCTAGGCTAGTTTGGTAGGAGATTTTGCCATAAGCATCATTAAAGCCAAAGAAAAAAATGTGTAGCAAGGTGTTAAGAAATCATTACTGAAACACAGCTTAGGGAAGCCATCCCTAACAAAGTCTCTTGATGTGAACTTTATGCACATGCATTTTCCAAAATAAAAAAGACAAATAAATAGAAAACCATCACATAAAAATAAATGCATACATGATAACTATTTCAATCTGAAAACCTTTTTTTTCCTTTTAATTTAGACATTTTGTTGTTCATAACAGCCCACCCTGCTGGAGGTTTTTGAACTGAAAATAAAATGAGTCATATTGAAATGCTGTAACATCCCTTCACCTCTACAGAAGCACTTATACAAAATTTGTCCTTCACTATCATACAACTTTTTCTTTTCCTCCTTAAGGAGAAGAACATTGTGATACATATTCACAGAGACCCTAATCTGAAAGAAAAAACACATGCTGTAGCTGGCAGATTTACAACTGTTGGTCAAAACACTATGAATTAAAATTGTAATAATATTGTCTAGAAAGAGGATCAGTCTTCTCTCTGAGGTGGTCATTCAACCTCCAAATTTCAACCATTACCAGCAGTAGAAACCCATAGATACAGCTAGAAAAGCAGAGCAAGAGGACTTTGAATACACAGGGAAATAAAATTGTGTCAATCAAGAGAGAAGACTGAGTTTTATTCAACATGATCAGAATTTTTTAAATATTCACTCCAGCTGAAAACTTGGTAAAGGAGGCTAGGCTTTTAAATAAAAACAATTGAAGTCCATGGGACAGAGCTTCAACAAGGTGGGAGAAGCTGTATTTTCAGACTAGGAAAAAAAAAAAGCACTTGGTAATTATTTTGCACTCCCTGATGGAGATCTCAGTAAAGCAGATGGCAATAATCAAGAGAGAAGATGATGAATTTAACTCTGAGGTCAAACTGGGAGAAAAAACGGAAGTCTTGGCACAGCAGGGAGAAGCAGTTCTGTATGAAAAGACAGTGGAAACACAAATTGCTTTGTATGCAGCTACTGGCAACACCTACCCTCATTGTTCCTCCAGGTGGATGTCTCTGTCAACCTCCCTCGGTGCCGGCCTGGAGCCCCCCCATACAGCCTGTCCACACCACCATGGAGGAAACACCATGCCCATGGAATGTGGCTGGACATCACTGTCAGTTACATCTAAACAGAGGCAAGTGTGCACACCTCATACAATGTCCCAGGGCTTTACACATCCCAGTCAGGCAGCTCTGCTGACAGTCCAGACCTTAAGAGAGTTTCTGATATAGTACGCTCTCTGGAGCAGTTGGCATCCCTTCAGCAGACCTACTGTATTGCCTGAAGCATCCCTTTATATTCTGGAAGAATATACAGAGTGACATATTCACCAAACTGGGAGCTGTTTCTTCTTGAGATATGGCCATCTACACTTAACCGTCCTCAAAGAAAAAAACGTACACACTTGATATATATCTGAAGATATAAACATCAAAAGAGATTACCTCAGTCTAATGCCTTCAAAGCAAAATCTCTTTATGTATTCATCCCTTGCGAATTAAGACATTCACCAAAAAAACCCACAAGAGTTAGACATTAATCTGTTAGTTACAGATTTAAATTATCACAGTTTTCCCCCCTTGACTGTTACCACTTATGGAGAACTAACTGGTTTATGAAGAACTTAAATTGCCTTGTAGCATTCAGAGCAAAATCTCTGATATTTACATCTAATACAGGCAGTTTTTATATATGCAGTCTTCAAAGTTGCCCATCTAAAAATTTCTTCTTTTTTTAATGCAACAAGTGAAGGAAATTCATGGAGGAACTGTGTTATAGAAATGCACTTTTACCCTATTCTAATCAAACTTATTGTGCAATTGTTGTGGGTTAGGGAATGGGTGTAGGTTGTTTGGGAATGGGGGGAGGGCGGTTGTTTTTCAAAACTCTTTTTGTTTTTGTAAGAAAGTGAAAGTGGATGGATCCCAGCAGTTTGCAGTGCACTGGGGGGTCTGCCTCATCAGTGTCTAGATGGCCGACGCACGCTTGCCACCGGCTCTGGCCCAGGGGGTAATGAAGCGCAGGGCCCCAGCAGTGCAGTGCCTGGGGTGGCAGCAGCAGCTGCTGAATTGCAATGCAAGCCCCCATGCTACCCTGCCCAGTCTGGAGCCTGGGCAGCAAAGCAGCTGCCATACTAGGTCCCACTCACACTGCCAGTGAAGGCAGTGGTGGGAGGGACAGCCCCGGTTGCCCCTGGTCCCACAGCACCAGCAGCAGCAAAGCACGCTGCCCTGGAGGCACCACGTGGAGCTGGCCACTGCTGGTGGCGCTGGGCTGGCTGCTGCATGCCGGCTCCCTGCTGCTGCTGCGGCCCACACTATCACTGGATGGAAACGGCAGCATGGGTGGTCTCGTGGCAGCAGGTGTCCTCTGGGCGCTGCCACTGCCATGAGTACCACTCCCATGGCTCCTTGCTTGGTCTATGCTGCCACAGGTGGCTCTGCCAGGTGTGGTGCTGGCCACTCGGGGGCCACATCTGGGAGAGTCGCCCACGGCTGGTGCCCTGGGCTGCCCCGAGGGGTCCATGCAGCGCTGGCATCTCTGGCAGCCCTGGCTGGTGGCGGGGGCAGCCTGCCATGGGCATTTTTGGCG
>VYZS01027980.1:7411-88340 GCA_013400695.1 Neodrepanis coruscans | reverse complement strand
CCCCTCCCCATCCCCTTCCCAACTGAGGAGGGAACATATTTCGGCTTCGGTTGTCAGAAGGAACCTCCTGGTCCAGAGGGGTGTGAAACAGAACCTGCATTTTAGACACTGCAGCACTGCTCCTCTGCCTATAGCCCAGCCCTGTGGCCAAAGCATGGGTTTATCACTGACCATCCTGTGACATCCCAGCAAGAGGCTGCTCCTGGGGTTTGTTACTATGACAGCCCAAGGTACAAACACCAAGACAGTACAGACAGGCTGATCCAACTGCTGTCCCCCTGTGCTGCAGCACCGATGTAGAATTGGCTTCAGAACTGGTCACTTGAAATAGCAGCCCAGAGCCCCTGTTGCTAATGCAATACAGATGTAAGCTGCTGTAGCTGGGGCACTCCCAACCCAGCCTTTCATAATTTGGAAATGTCATTTGCTGTACTGCTGAAGCTTCAGGCTAACACACACTTTCAGAGCTTGAGACAGCTGATGATAATCCCTGTAGACCGTTAGCACAGGTAGAAATATTGACCTTTAAATTCTCAGAATCAGGTCACTAAAGCCAAGAAATCTTCTGAAACAGAGGATTTTCAGAAATAATTGTAGAGGGCTGGTGGCAGCAGGAGCCATGTGACAGGGAGTTGTTCTGGAACAGTAACATCTTCCAGCTGCTGAGACAGAGGCGTAACTTCCTCAAAACACTAAAGTTTCTTTCCACCTGCTGACACTTCTCTCCCAGCACAGCAGCCGGAGGGAAAGCCTGACTTTGAGCACCCAGGAAGCTCCCAACACAGTTCTGTTGAAGAGTCAGATTGGCTTCAAGACTCCCATCCTGTCAGGGACAACTCAAAGTGCCAGAGCTGACGTTTTTTGTCCAGTTCTCCTGGCCCTGGTGCTGTTTTTGCTGCAGAGGCAAGATAGTCCATCCTTAGGTGTTCAAGACTTTACCTCCATCCACCCTAGCTGGATGGAACTACTGGCAAAGGATGAAGTGTGTTGCTATGCAACTTGGTACAGGAGAGAGAAACATACTTTTCTAAGCTTTGTGATAAAGGACAATCAGTGCTTTTAAGTCCTTCATTGCTTGACACATTGCTTTTATAATTCAAACTATTTTGTGCAGAACCCACTAAAGTGTTGCAGGCCTGGACTAGCTCAGAGAACTTCAGCCCAAAAACTGGTCCTGCCTGGTTTGCAAGAGCCATGGATGGGGAGCAACGCTTCACCTCTGGCCTGGACTCCTCCACCTGAACTGCACAGAATGGCATACAGAGCTGCTCAGCTTCACTCATGCCTTATGACACCTGGACCTCTGGAGTGGCAGAGCTCACCAGAGCAATACACACCTTCATCTTCTGCACCAACACAAATCTACAAGCCCTTGCTGAGCGCAGCATCCCTGCAAGTCACAGCACGTATGAGGAGCCCCGTCGGCGCGCGGGTCGCTGAGCCCCAGGGCCCTGCGCAGACTCACCATGCAGCAGCTCACGGGCAGGGCACGGCACTCCCCTCGTCATCTGGCTCTTTCTGGGGCTCCTCAAAGTGAGATACCAGCTGGTCCCGCTCTCCTTTTAGTCTGCGCTGCCCTGGGAGGGGTGTCCTTGAGCAGACCAAACTCTCCTGCATCGCTGGATGGACGTGGCGAGGAGTGGGGCAGGGTATCGGATCACAGCGCTGCTTCTGGGAACAACCTTGCCTTTGGGATAGCAGGAGACCTCAGACAGCTGCGGTGGATTCACTTTACTGCTGGCCTCTCCCTGCCTCCCTGGCAGCAGGTCTGTCAGCTTGCTGTGGATCCATAGTCTCCACAGCAACTATTTATAGTGGGAAATTCACAGCTCTACTGAGGTGGAAACAGAGAAATCCTCACCCTCTGCTCCACCATCCCCAGATCCAGAAATCATAGAGCTGGTTGAGTCTTCTCACTGCTCCCAGCAGTATGTTGGCAGGACTTGCTACTGCAGCACCATCTACCTGGCACAGCCATCCTCAGCCTGTACCTGGCACAGAGAACAGGCTCCCCAAGCTCATCCATATGCCGTGCTGCCGGACCCGAGGCACCTCACCCTCCTCAGCAGTGCCCACACACAGCCAAACACCATTGCAGCATGGTGCTGGTGGCCACAGAGCCCATGCTTCCCCTGTTCCTTTCTCTTGGAGAGCAACTGCAGCAGCACTCTCCCTGCAGCCCTGGAGGGAGCATCCCGGCACCGTGCAACACGGGGGAGGAAAAGGCCACACACAGTAAAGAGCACATTTTTTCCCCCCACTGCCACATGCGTAGCCTCGCACCGGAGCTGGGCATGGCCTGGCCTCCCCCTCACTGGGGCCCTGGGCTCACACAGCTCGGGTTTCCTGGCTGAGGCTGCAGAGACCAAGCCCCAGCCCTGCAGCGAAGGGTTAACCTTGCCTTGCAGTAGCTCTGCTGCAGCTCCAGGCTGCCAAACCCAGGCCGGGGCCTCCCAGAGAGGTTCTCCCCCTTCCTGTGCCCCTCTGCTCTCACCTGCCTTCCCGGCACTAAAAATACCAAGGGAGGGGGCAGAGGCTGCACCAGGCTGGGTACTGAGCTGTGCAGGGCAGCACGGGAGGGACAAGTGGTTTGTGACCCCTAAAAGGGCAACAAGAACACACAGAGTACAGCGAGGAGGGACTAAGAGGGAGGGAGAGGCAGACTCTATCCAAAACTCTGCTAGTAAAGGAAGTGATTGGGGGGGGAGTGGGGGGGGGGAAAAGGAAAGAGCATAAATGGACCAGAAGCCAGCTTTCTGTCTGGGAAGAACTCTGCAATTCAGTTAAGAATTAAGTTGTTTTGGTAATTTAGGAACACTAGTTCCTGCCTCACACTAGTGGACAACAGTGACCAACATTAAATTCTATCTTCTGTGACCCTTACCTACAGTGGGAGACCACAGCCAGAGCTGCCATGTGCCACGTGCCCTCACTGCCAGCTCGGTGTCTGTGGAGGGAGGCTGCCTCCTCCCATAAGCAGGGATGGTATTGGAGCTCTGGAAACTGCAGATGCAGTGGGATCTAGGTGGAAGGTGGCACAAGATTTTATTTTGAAGAAACAAAACCTATGTAGGGGACAGGAGGGAAAAGCTCTAAGCCCCACACAGGGCTCCCAGGTCCTGGTCAGGAGCACATGGTTCCCACTTAGGAGGAAAAAGAGGCAAAACATTCTGGGTAATTGGATCATCATGCAACACAAGCATGACACAGAGGTTGTATATTAAAATTTATTGAATTATTGTGTAAGAATTCTCTTTATTAAAATCATTTGGACTCTAAACTGATTATTTACAGACAAAACCTCTTATATCACCAATAGATTCCTACATCTCAGAACAGTATCTACAAACAGTTATTACACTATGTAACAAAATTCAGATTTTTTTCAAGCTTTTTATATTAATTATTAATTCCAATTTGAGAAAGACAGTACCTTGGGTGCTCTGAGCAGAACTCAAGGTGTGGCAGGGCATAAATGCAGGTCAGGCCATACCATAACAGAACAGACAGACATCAAGTCACAAGGCTGGGAGAGGGCAGAGTCACTAGGACAGAGGACTGGGAAAAAGACTATTAGAGCAAATGCCCTGGGTGTTCTGGAAACCAAAAGAATCATCCCCACAAGAAAGGCACCAAAAAAAAAAAAAAGCAGCATCTGGCTGCAACTGGGGCACACCCTGAAAAAGAAACGGCATTGCACCGAGGCAGCAGCATACGAGAACCCTCTATTTTAATTTAAAAAAAATTTAGCCATCATTTCTACAAACAAACAAACAAAAACTTGCCACCAGACAAATGAAAGCAAGAGCTCTCACATCTACATTATGTGGGTGCCAGCTACACTTCGCTGTGCCGATGGGAGAGACATTCAAATACACTAACGGAGATTTATCTTAATACTGATCAGTTTTCAGCCTTTCACTCAGACCACGACAGAAGCAAGTTCCTCTTCTCTGACCACAATACTACATAAAGCTGGGCGCCTGCCACTCGGGAACATCACCATTCTGAAGGTCCCGTTAGAGCAGCACCATCCCCTCACTGTGCCTGTGTCCCACAGGAGGGGACTGGCCGTGGTGGCAGGGCTCTCCCTGCTGGTGTCCACAGAACTTGCTACCTGTAAGCAAACAAAAACGACCAGAGAGGATTCTCTGTCCTTGAGAAGGAATGTTTGTCTCCAGAGCGTCTGACAAGCTGGTCATGGAATCAGGCAGAGGCTGGAAAAAACTTACAAGGATCATAAGGAATAAATAAATAAGTCTTCCCTGCAATAGGGAATCTCATAATAAAACCTGTTTCGTGCAAATTTAAATGCAACAGGACCCTGTTGTAATAATGGATTTTGCCACAGGAGAGGAGCATGGACGGAGAGAAGAGCCATGCCTAAACACCCAAATTGATTCCAGCGAGGGGCCTTCAGTGCATGTCTGCAGGGAAGGAGGATGCTGGTATCTAGAACACCAGGGACAGACAGATGGGAAGAGACAGGCACTACCAGCTTTCCACCCTCGCTGCATCTGCACCAGGCAGTGCCTCCTGTCCAGCCACACAAGGACAAGCTGAAGATGTTAAATAAGTCAATCACCTATGTTTAACTCTATTTTTAACTCTTGATTATTGCTCTAATAAAAGCAGACTTTCACAGATACACTGGGAGAAAGCAGATCACTTGCAACATCCAGGAGGACAACTGAGAACCAAGGAGGATGTACATGTCAGTTTGAGGTGGATTGAGAATTAATCCTCAAACCACCCTGTTCTGGGAAAGCGCAGAGATAATTCTGCAAAAACAGGGGCAGACATTACCAGTCTGCAGAGCCAGAAATCCAGCAGAGAGCCTGTGGCTCCTGGCAGACACTCAGTGAGTTGGAGAAGCCATAAACTAGGCCTTCCTGTCCAGGGCAAAAAGTCCATCCACCAACACACAAAGGGACAACACTACTCCACCACTACACCTGCACCTACCTCACACCAGGGAATCACCTCCTGCAGTTCCTAAAGGAATGGGCTTTACATTCACTGCTGGCTTTTTCTCACTTACCACTCCTTTCCTCCACATAGCTTTTCTGGGGCTGATTTAATCAGATTTAGTCAAGATAGAGGTTTCTGAGATGCTAAGTTCCCCTAAGTTTTGTGGAAATGGGTGGTCAGGCAGGAATGAGACCTAAACTGGTCATCACCTGGGAGAAGAGGCAAACTCTGCCCCCACACATCCTGCCTGGCAGCAGCCAGCCAGCTCCCCTGCTGCTCTACACAGCAGGATGGGAGCAGAAGGTGGCATAGGAATGTCACTCATACTCCGGGCACACTGTATCTGGGAATACTGCTGAGAGAGGGTCACAGGAGAGCTGGCTTTGTATGAAGAGAGGCCGGCATTGGCCTGTTGTTATATTACTCCAAGAAAAGTTTTGCAACTGCACAGCACTCGCACAGAGTCACAGGGCTGATGAGATAGGCCTGGAATTACTGCTATATGCAACGTAAAGAGAGGTAGGGACATGATCCTGCCCTGTTCTAGCTCTGCTACCCTGGGCCCACGCAATCAACACCTCAGGGATGTGACAGAGGAGTCAGACCTGTCTACCTGCCCCAGGCACGTAGGACATGAGTGTGGAATTAGCAGCAGGGCGGGAAGAGAATGAGTAGGGCACTCTTATAAATAGGAATTGCCTCCCAGAAGGGCAAAGCAATCTGTTCACAAAGTAGAGGAACTAAGAAGGGAGCAGTGAGGAGCTGTCCAGTGACAGCTGTTAACTAACTGTGCTTACTCCTGCTCCACCTCTCTTTCCATGCATGAATCACTCCCGTTTGCAGGACACCTGACCCTCCTTGGGAACAATGCAGTTGTGCTTCACAGCTCCTTCAAGTTCACAGCTCCCAAAATGACCCTTCTATGTGCCATGACAGGAGAGTTTGGGAAGTGGAGCTGAGAGGAAGGTGTAAGGCAAGCCTAACAGAAGAGCACACAGGAGAGCCTGGAACTGATCCGTAGGGAAAAGTGAGCTGCTGGTACAACAATGGAGACACGTACGAGTTATCCCTGCAGACAAAGCAGTGGAGAAAACTGCTCCAGTGCTGACAGACGTTTGTCAGTAGAAGTGCACAGAGATACTTCTCCAAGAAAAGCTTTGTCTCAAAGCCACAAAGTTAAACATTCTCCTTTAGCATTTAAATACATTAACTTTCTGAGGGTATTTACAAATCCAGTTCAGAGCAGCAGAACAGCTGGACACTGAAGGAAGGGGGAGTGGCACAAGGCATTTGTTGTGCTTTTCCAAAGAGCAGGGCAACCTCCGATCACAAGGAACCAGGAAGACAGATCCAAGCTGGGTCAGTGGAGACTGAGGCGAGCCAGGCAGTGACTCTCACATGATGAATTTGTCCTCAGGGAAAGGATGAGGGGGTACTGTTCGTGTACAGTGGGGCCCTGGGCAAGCACACATGCTACTGAGCATGTTATAGCAAGCAGGTGCCACACATGAGCTGTCAGAGACCAGAGCACTGTGGAGCAAGAGACCTTCCCATCGGAAACTCTCCTTCCTACATCCAATATCCAGAACCAGCAGAGACATCGCTGCAAGGGATTTCTCAGGTAGGACACTGCAGGAATGCTCACTAGTTGGGGACAGATGTTAGCACAGTAGTCAGCCCAGGGAAAGCTTCCTGATCCCCACTGAAGTGAGCAGCTGCAGCAGGGAGTGTCAAAGCACTGGCAAAATCATCTGTGCAAGGCCAAGGACTCCACAGACAGTGCTCAGTGTTGTCACCTGGCTTTTCAACAACATGGTTTGGAAACTTGGCACATTCATGTAACATCTGTAGGAAGGACCTGTGAGACCCCACAACAGTCTGCCAGGGAAAAACCAAAGTTTGTCCTTTTTTTGTGTGTTTTGTTTTGCTTTTAAAAAGAAAAAAAAAAACTGTAAAAAAATATTCTCTGAGATGCAAGGACGCTTGTACTTTGTACTGCCTTGGCCATCCCTTCTCACGTCACCCGCAGGTTCCTTGGAGAGTCTGGTTCCAATGGCAGCAGGACACCCTGTGTATAAACTAGGATGAGCATTGTCCCCATTCAGCCAGGGGAGAGCAGTCTGTCTGTGCCTGTCACAAATCTGTGACTTTATTCTCCACAGCTGCTGCAATCTGTTGCAGTCTATATCCAAGCTGCATCTTCTGTGCCGTTGGGTCTTCTTCCAAGGCAGTAATGATCTGCAACAAGACAGAACTCACTGGCAGCCTTTCTCCAGCACACAGCACTCAACCAGCTCAATTCCATGGAGAGCCCCAAGCTGGAATCCAGCGTGCTCAAGTCTAGGGTGGTTATGTAGTAATTAATCTCAAATTAACCATGAAGTAAGTATTCCAGATTCATTGCAATAGCTTATATAACTTCACTGGGCAAAGAGAATGCTAAACTTCTCACATGAAAATTAAGTCTTTAATAAATTAACCTGAAATAACTGCATTCATTTTTAAGTAGAGTTTTTGGGTATTGGAGTCAAATAAAAGAAGTGTATAGGAAATCCCAACAGCCTCCAAATTAGAGATAAGTTCTTTTTGGTGATTTCCTTCCTCTCTCTTTGGTAAGAATAAAGCAAACTCATGACATGAGTTACACATGCCAATGAAACAATACACAGTGCTGTCTGTAATAGTTTGGCTGCTCCTAATTGTTAATTTTTGTAGTTTTTTTGTTTGGATGGTAAAAGGAGAAGGGCATGTTCATACCTGCAGGAAACACACACTCACCTGGTCATAGTACTTATTGATGTACTTGTACAGTTCATGTAGAGCCACCAGGGAATTGAGGTCACCTGAGTAATTCTGTGTATAAGAGAGGAAATGAGACAAAACTGTAAGACACTTAACGATTGTTCTTCCAAATTTTGTGTCCTCACAACTCATTAGGAAATGTGCTCATTGCACAAAGCAACAAGAAAGGGAATTCACCAGCAGTTCCTAGCAAAGGTAAAACTATACATACTCTGTGCCCTGAACCCTTGACTACACTTTTCTCTTCAGTGGCCCTTGCCCTTGCTGTGGTGCAGAGCAACCCCTAGGAATGGTCAGCAGGTCTGAGCAGAAAAGCACATTCAGCTGGAATATCTCTCATCTTTGCATTAATAACTCTCTCTTAGACGCGCAGGTGAGAGGCGAGATGACTTCTGAAATAATTTTATTTACCCGTGATAGCTCAGCCAGGGCAGAGTTCATCTCCTGGTCACTGGCAGAGATGGTCTGACGAATGTCCGCATAATACCTAGACAGTGGTACACAGGCCATTAGTGCATGGTTCCTCCTTCTCACTGCTCAGACTTTGAGTCCTCACTTCCATCACTTACCTTTCCACCATCTGCTTGTAGCGAGGAATGTCCCGGGCATAAAGCAGCTTATTGATTGGAGAGTCCTTGAACATCCAAAATCAGAATTGATTATGAAAAGCTCCTTTATAATGCTGTGGACTAATCTCAGCAGGTAACACTATCACTGCTACTTTCTGTCATTCACTCAGGATCAGGAATTTTTTGTCCTTTGCATGGAGAGGCACTTTAAATAGCCTCTGGGAACCCTAGTCCAGCCTTCTACTTGGAGCTGGGTGATCACCAGTATAAGATCACATCAGCTATGGCTTTTCATAGCCAGTGCCTGACATCCTCCAGAGATCCACTCATCCCATCTATGGTGACCTGTACTGGACAGTTCCATCCTCAGCACAGGGTGAGTAGTGGTGGTAGAAAGTTTTTCTAATGGCCAACTTGAATGTCCCAAGCTGCATTCTGTGACTCCCACTGCCTCCCACAGCCAACTAGAGTTTAGCTCTGTTCCCTGAATAGCTGTAAAGCTGTAAATAAAGAGCAGTCTTCAAAATTTCCTGTTGCTAAACAAAATCAGCTATTTTCTTCTCTCTTCCCAGGAGTCCCCCTTACTCTCCAGTGGCACATAGAAGCAAGAATGAGCCTGGCCTGCTGTTCCCATGATGCTATGGAAACTTTTTTGCCTTTCTGGGGCAGCATTGCTCAACTCTCTGTGCCAACCATGCTCCCTTTCTCCCTCTGTACTCACCCGCCCTAACTTATGGTCAGCTATTGTACAGGAGTCCATGAAGGTCTGTGCAATGACCAGCAGCACAGCGTCCACATTATCCGACGTCTGCACATCAAAAACAAACTGGGGATTCTTGATGATGTTGATCCAGAATCGCAGGGGCAGGCTGCAGACAAGAGAGAATTGCAATAGGGCATCAGCAAAGGCAGCAGCTACAGTGCCAAAAGATCTTCTGGCTGTTACTGCATCTCTCAGCTTTGCCCTTCCAGTAAAACCAGGTCTTCAGCCCAATGCTCTGCTGGTCTGCACTCCCTTTTGCTCCTCCTCAGTAGGCAGAAGCGGCTGTCACTTTGCAAGTGATCAGCTCTAGGCAAATTAGCAGTGCCTCCTCTGGGGTCCTCAGGCCCGCCCTACCTGTTTGTCTTCCAGATATGGATGGTCTCAGGGTCTGCGATCCCATAGTGTATGGCCTGCTCATCCAATAGGTCAAAGAAGTATTTGACTGCCAGAGGGACAGGGCGGTTGGTACTGAGGATCACCTGGAACAAGTCATCCACAAACTTCTGCAGAGTGCCCTGTGGAGAACCGAGCAGGACAGAGTCAGCACAGGCAGATGAGACTGGAGAACCCAGGCCTCATGCAAATGAGAGGTCACTCTTTTCAGCTCAGTGACCTCCCCTCACCCATCCAAAGGTACCTCACACCCACTGCAGGGAGCAGCAGCAAAGGAGGAAAGAGGGCCCAGTGGTTTGTGAACAGAGGCCAGGGATAAGCTCATGAACAAAGCAACATGTAAAGAGGAGTCAGAGCCACTGCAGGTAAAGGATATTGCTTCATCTTCATACACATCCCCACAGTCTGCCAGGGCATATGAAGGAAGGCAAGATCCCAAGCGTAACACAGTCTGTGCTTCTTCTCACCTTCATTGAGAGTAGACGTGTCAGATAGATCTCTGGGATGGCCTTGGCTCGCTCCCGATCTCTCAAGCTCCCACGCCGATGCTTGGGAAGCTCTGGCTCTTCTGTTGGTTTTACCAGGTGCCAAAGTTTGATTCCACCTTCATCTGCATCCTCCAGCATTGGCGTTTCTAAACCAAGCAATTATTTACAGATGAGTGTCAGTTCTCTCACAGTAAAGCCTGGCCAGGTGAGCCCCAAGGAAGCAAAATTTCCCAGTATGATAGAAACACAAATGGGAAGGAACTTTCAGAGACCTCTATGTGGCCTTCTGCACAGAGCACAACCACTGCTAACATTACAAGATGTTGCCTTTGCCCACCCAAAACCTTCAAGGTCTTGGAAACTTCCCCAGACAAAGATGTCCCATCACCCCAGTGGTCTGTTTCAGGTTTGCTGAAAGTTTTTTCCAAAATCCAATTGAATTTCTTAAGCTGCAGCCTGTGGCTATTGTCTCTCATGCCAGAGGAGTATCCATGGAGCTGTTCACTCTGCCAGCCAGTAAGGGAACTGCCTGGAATCCCATCACCACCCTCAGGCCATGCTCAGCACTTGAGGGTGTTAAGATTTCTACAAGCTGGAGACTGTACTCAATCCTGGTGAGTCAGAAGTAGAGAACTCTTGTCCTACCCTATGCTTGTCCTGCATTTCCACACCCAGACCAGCTTTCCTATGCTTTCACACTCTTTTGCTTTTTTTTTTCCCTCACAATCCTATGAGGATCCAAAGCATGTGTCAGCCTTCTATAGCAGCATAAAGCTGGGGCTATGGCAAGAGACTTGTCATACCAAGTAGCAAGTGCTCTAAAATAATTTTATAAAAACAAGACATCAAACTCACTTTCTCCTGGGATGTAATCTTGATTCTCCCTATGAATGTGTTTGGTCAGGCGTGGGACCAGAGCTACTGTTGCTCCATCAGGGACCTGCACACAAGGAAAACGACATTCAAAACAAATGGCACGTGTTCCTCATCGGCACAACAGGCAAGTGCTTGTAGACCAAAACAGACTACACCACCACTAGAAAAAGAGGCAGAAACAGGGATTTTGGGGCACCATCCCCATCTTACTAGATGGTGAGAAAACCTTGTCTGTACCAATTAAAAAACTGATGTGCAAAGTACAATAATACTCAGGGACTGAGGTCATTCACGTCTAGAACATGTTGCACCAAAGTATGACATATTGGTGCAAGATATGACACGTTGGTGAAAGGTAATTAAAAAAATCCCTCTTCCCGTTCCTAGAAGCTACTTTGCAGACCAGTGCGTCATCACCTGCTAACTGATCTGTACTGGAACATGAACAGATCCAGCACATCACCTCCATCAGGCATGAACTTGTGCTTGCCCTTCCAAGTTCCACACTTGCCTACATCTCAGGTACAGGCTAAGGACAGGGCTGTGCTTGCTTAAGTCAGAGTGCAGGCCACAGCAATGACTTAATTTCAATATGCTGCTGCAAGAAAGGTCCAACCTTTTGACTATGATCCACCAGGAGTCAGAGTCACAAATAGAGCATGACAGCGCATAGAAGATGAGAGGAAAGACAAGGCAATGGCAGACTGAGTTCTGACCTTGTAATGCTGAAGAGTATTCAGACGTTTCCAAGTTCCTTGAACAACAGATGTCACATCCTCATCGGAAAGTATCAGATGACCTGCCAGCCCTGACCTCCACTCTACAGCCATTGAAACACAGAAAATTAATGGATTAACTGTTAATTTGAGGCATCATCTGCTTCAGCCTGGCTGACCTTGTTGCACACCTGATTCTAGTCAACCTTTACCCATGCTACTTCATAGATAACAAAATCTGAGCAAGTGCCTGTAACAATGCTGTTCTACAGTCAAAGGACACGAGGACTCATGGTCTCCCAGGTTCCACCTGTCAAGTTCTGACAGATTCTGTCAGACTGTGACTCTTCAAGCAGGTAGTTCAAACCAAAAATATGCACCCACAGTTTTTATTAGCTACTATTTCCTCAGTACCTTCTCATTTCTAAATGTCACCACTATTCAGCAACAGCAAGAACTGAGAGGACGGAAAACAGTGGTTTCCCTCACAGTGTAGGTTCTACCATTCATTAAGTACTGTGGGCAAAACTCTTGCTGACAGACATTACTGAGAGGGTGCCATTGACTTCGCCACCAGGCAAAGCCAGTCTATGACCACATCTTTGCACCACACCCAAATCCCCCTCCCCTCCAACACATTTTTTTAAAATTTTTTTTTCATATCCCATTGGTCAAGCCATTGCTATGGTTTGAGTCTGGCAAAGAACACCATGAAATAGAAGGGACTGAACCCGACTACCTCCTTCCCACTCCTGTTTTGTGCTACTACAGCCCTGTTAGGTCCAGTGGAGAATGACAAACATCACTGCGCACAAACAGCCAACCGCCACTCCTCCACTTCTTAACTGAGTTTTGGCACCAAAGAGTTCTGCTCACCGAGGTCCAGGGTGTCTGGGTCTGGCCGGTGACAGTATGGTGTCCCTTTGTAGATCTGATCTAGGATTTTCTCCTTCACCTGTGTTATGGTGTCACAATCCAGCACTTTTGCAGAAATCCCTTGTGAGTCTTCTGCCCCTCCTGCACCAACTCCTGGTTGTGTCAAAGCATTTAAGGTCTGGGGAAGAAAAGGTCACAGCTACTCAGCTGGTAAGATTACATCTGACACATTTACACCTTTGATCGTTGGCATTCAGGCAAGTTAACAGCTAGTCCTTTCACTGGGAGTTTCAGAAAAGAAAACATTACAGATGTCAAACACCGTGTTCTCTGTCTTGTCATGAGCTGGAAGCCAGTTCAAGGTGTTGGGGAGGAGCTTGGATGTGTCATCAGCAATGTCATCCCCTTATTTCTAGACACAGAGCACAGCAAATAGCAAGAAGGTTCCTATAGCCTATGGCAAAAGCACCTGATTTAGCCATTGCTCATCTATGGACCTGTGCTGCTGAGACAAACCTGGCTCCCAGGAGACAGCGGCAGGATGCTGCACTTCAGCCTCTGTAATGGGGGCAGAAACATTCAGCTCTGCCGTTTTAGAAAGGATGGAAAATCTGGTGCTTACCAGAGTCCGGTACTCCAGGTCCTCTCTCAGGAGGCGGTTGTCATTCAGGGTATATTTGGCTTTCCCTGTCACCCAGTCAACTGGTCCTTTGTCCACCTGGTGCTTGATCCCTCGAAACAGCATGTACAGGGGCTCCCCAACAGAATCCTGGCATAGAAAGAAGGAAAGAAACTCAGCTTGCTCCTCCCAGCTGAGCCCAAAGGCTTGGAAGCATGGACACCAAGCAGAGTAGGAACAGCAGCTGAGCCACAGCAGCCAAAGACAGAGTCTATGCCAAAAGATCCTGCTCTGTGCACAGGGAAAATGCACCAGTCAGCCACCAGGGACCAAAGCACTGCTCTGCCTGTGTGTCTGAGAAATTCCTTGCCACACCCTCTCCACGAAAAGGAATTAGACCAGCATGTGCCCTCTCCATGCACAGACCAGCCTATGGGCCAGTGTGTTTCAAGATAAAGTAGCTACACTGAGCCCTCCATGACCTGGAGAGACATCCTGGAAACAATAAGTGCTATTAATGCTGATTTAAGCATCTCTGTTCCCAGTGAACAGCCCAGCTCTCTCATTCCTCACCCTGAAATACAGGGTGACTCTGGCACTGTTTCAGCTCTGAGGCACAAAGCAAAGCTGTGGCTGTCTGCCCTCTTTTGGCCCCTCTACACCACAACAGCACAAAGAGCTCACCCTCACAAATGCGTACAGGCAGATGGACATCCAGTTGGTTAACAGCTTCTCTACCACTGTTTCTGTCCTGAAAGAGAGCACCAGGTTAGTCACAAAAAATGGTGCAGAACAGGGAGAGATTTAGAGATAAGGATCACTCCCTTCGAGAAAAGAGCATGCTAAGTAATTATACAGGATGAAAGGAAAGAAAAAAAAAGACTTTAGAGACCAGTAAGGTTAATGATTTTGACACCACTTATTGGAAGCACTTTTCAGCCTGAAGGAGGCACCAAATGACAGAAGAGGAGAGACAAGAAGCAAGGGACAGAGGAAACTTTCTGGTAGGTCTCAAACAAGGAAAATTTGCTCAGATCAGAAGGATGGAGCAGACAGGAGGCTAACAGGGATCTGAACATGGGAGATATGTCAGTTTAGCTTCCAAACATGGCCCTAGTACCTGAACTCAAGTAAGAATTAGTGTACGGCAGTTTCAAAAGAAGAGGGATTTGGGGCAGGCAATTCCTAGCCTTTCCTGCTACATTCTCTGCCACTTTCTGTCCGGAGAGGGGGCTATCATTGTTACAGCTTCCTCCCCTTTGATGTATGTTGTCTGGACACACAGTGGCCTCACAGCTGCAGCCCTTGCCATGATGTTGTGCTGCTCATGGGTGTTTCAGAGCTGGGGTGTTTCATAGCTCGGGTAGCTATGGCTTGCTTACTCACCTCCGCAACATCAGCTTGGGGTTCTTAGCCACGTACTGCTCCACAAGGTCATTCAGAAGCGTTTTGAGGATGTCAGTGAAGTACTCCAACTTCCCATGCAGTGACACTGTGAGCAATGATGCCACATAGGCTCGGTCTCTGGGAGAGAATGTGCGCTGGATTTCCAGAGTGTGGATAAACTGGTGGGGAGAGAGATAAGCCAGTGTGTGAATCTGATGAAAACAAGGCAGTTACAGCTGCTGTCTCTTGGAAGAAGTGGTGAAGCAGGGAAGAATGAACCTTAATAGACACTGCCCACTTCCTGCTGCCAGTGATGCAGCCCTGGCCTCATAGAAGGCTGCAATCAGAGAAAGGGACATTACCTTGGTGAGGAAGAGCTTGCTGTTGAGCAGGTTGGAGAGCTGGACCAAGCCCTGCTCCACTGTTTGCCGTCGGCACTCAGGAATGTCCAGGTCCCTTTGCAGTGGTGACTCACGGTGGCCCGGGAAGAAAATGCGTTCTGCATAGGACTTGTAGTCCAGGAAGGGGATCCCTGTGCCCACAAGGTCACTTGTGAGGTCCATCATCTCAGTCATCAGGTCTGAGGGAAAGGAAATGCCCATGAGGCTGACAAAACTGACATGATCACACGACTGATGGTGCAGAGCAGGAGGTGAGTGCAGGAACCGGGGCCAGCAGGATGGGACTGAGAAAGAGGAAGGATGTCTCCTGTCAGGAAAAGGCACATTGGGGTCTCATTGCTAGAACATTTAAAACTAGACTAGACTTTCTCTACACTAGAGAAAGTGTATGAGGGAAGTTCCAGTCAAGGGAACTTTGGCATCCAGTTTTATAACGAGGAAGGCACTGTTCAGCACACATCTAGGGTTATAGTCATTACCTACAGTAGAGAGAGAGCATTAGACTCCTCACAGCCTCCCACATTAGTTGGGATTACAGTTGGTGTCATCTGCAGAGTTTCAGGGCCCCAGGTCTCCCACAGCTCAAATACAAGGTTTGTAGGCCCAGAACAAGGGCTGTGATTCAACTTGCCCTACACAGATTGGGCTAGTAGCTGTCAGTAAGAGCTTTCCAAGTGTGCTGTCTTGACCTTTACCTCTTCATTTGAGTCTGGAGGATGAACTGGAGAATGAGAGGGGTTTGTATAGATCACTGTGCTCTGAATTAAAGAATTAAAAAAGGAAGAATTTGGCTATATGTTTCAATGCACCGGTGCAGGATAAAGTTATTACCTGCTCTGAGCTATGCAGACAAGTACTTGGAAGGGAGAAGAGAGGCAGGACTGAGTGGTTCCTCAAGCTTCCCTCAAGCTGAAAGAACCTAAGAGCTCAGTGACTGACCTGTGAACTCCTTTTTGCATCTGTCCCGAACACTTGTTTCCAGGTTTTCTAGCTGGATTTGAACTTTCTTGTAATCCCTTAAAGCCTGTTTGCTCTTCCTCCTGCAATAAAAAGCAGAATTGTTCCCAGTGGCACTAGACCAGGGACTGTCCTTGCCAACTGTTGTGTTGCTGCCAAAGACTCCAGGGCAGTTGGTGTTCAGGCGATTTCTACTGAACTCCATCTTTGTAGGATACCAAACAGTGTCCCGTAAACTCGATGTGTCTCTTGCAGCACCCACTAGGCGTGGGCTCTGAATGAACCACAGTGCAGTCTGTGACCAGCAGGTGCAATGTGCCTACCACATCCAACACTATCAGGGGCTCAGAATTTGGCACAAAATAAAGAAAATTGTGACCTATTTAGGCTCATGAGGTACACGCTTGGTCACATCCACTGAAAGATACCGTGAGGAACTTAAACACCTCACACAATGCCAGAGTTTCTTACCTATATATGAAGACGATGACCAGAACAATCAGTGCAACAAAGGATGCACCAACACCCAAACCAATCTGTGCTTCCAGGGGGAAGGTGAGCTGGCTTTCTGTGTCATACTGCACTCGGCCCAGGAGGAAGTTCAGGTTTCCCATCTGCACCTGTAAGAAAGCATGTGCCACGATGTAAGATCAATGCAGGAGGGAAATACAAAGCCACAGGGCTTTTCCAGAATGGGCACAGGTGGCACACAGCTCCCAGCAAAGCTGTCCCCTAGAACAATTGAACTCAGCTATACTGTTTGCTTTCAGGTAACATTTGGCATGTAAGAGTAGAGTTGGGAACGAGAGCGGCTCTGTTACCCCCACCACCTCCCCTGTCCTTCACCAGGGTTTCTACCTTTCCTCACTTCCCATCCCACTCCCACCTCTTGCTTGTCCTTCAAGAAATAACAGGATTTCTTGCAGTGCTGCTGATTCCCTACCGTGAACTCTGGGAGCAAGTCTGTGCCCTCCCGCTTTGTGCGGTGCCGCGGAGCTGGCTGCTCGGAGGGGGGCTCACAGTAGAGATGATTCCTTGTTAGTGTCTTCACCACACAGATTCCTTCCCCAATCATAGCCATAACTTCATCCTTGGAAATAGCCAGATCTAGATTTTCCCCCTGAAACAGATGTGGAACAGCACATCAAACCAGGGAAAACACAACTCTGTATTTCCATGGGTCCCGAGAAGATGGAGGAGGCCAATACCATTGGATGAAAGCAGCCTTTTTTTTTCTTCTCTGATTATGCTCACATCTGAATTTGCTGCAGGAGTTAATTTTGTACGCTAAAAAATTCACTTACATACAATTTAGATTATAGCTTTAGGACCTGTAGAATGCTGCATAAGTATGGTTATAAATAGCCTGTCCTCTTAAGGCTCTTCAGCCATAGCACAGCTAAGCTCAACTCTTTCCTCTGTGTATATATTTAAATAGATAGTCTCATGTCAGTGAACTCACACAGTTGGGTGAGTCAATCAATGCCTTTCAAAGGTGTAACATATCTATGTATTGTTCTTGTCTGCATTAATTTGGGGGGATTAAGACTTCTTTTTAATAAAACCATGCTGACTTCTGTTAACTACATTTTTACGTTTTAATGCTTTCTAAGTCCAGAGCAATTTCAGTGTATTCTGACAGTCTGGCAGATCAGCCTCCTTGCTCTTTGAAAGTTCTCTTTCAGTCTTCTCAAACTGTCCTACTTCTCCAGGATGCATTCAACCCCAATTGTAACAGTCTAAACATTTCTAGATTCATACATCCTCAGTTTTTACTCACATGCAAAAAAAGAGCAAGTGCAGAAACTGCATTTGGAGCTGCTGGACAGTATCTTTCCATAAAAGGGACATACCTCAGTGACTTTTTTTCTCATGTACAGTAAAAACATCAGCCACTGTGTCCTTCTGAATCATCTTTAATGAGTGGGTTTCCTGCCTTCACCTAGTAACAGGTCTTCCCTTATTGCAGGATTCTATTACTCCTAAGTTATCTCTAGAGAAATCTAAAGTATGTACAAAAAAGCCAGCAGCTGAAAATAGGATGTGGGAATAATTTAGTACTAATATCTCATATACAAATAGTTTATTAGGATTAAAAATAAAAAAGCACAGAAGTTTCCACAAGCCCTGTGAAGCCTTTAACAATGTTTTATGGGCTCAGGAGGACTTTTTTTATGCACTTTCTTCCCTTCTTTTATGTACCTTTTCTTACAGGCCAAAGAGATGTGCTGTGACAGGTTTTAACTGTGACAAATGCTTTAAAAATCTTGGATATTGCATGACACCAATTTAAAACACTCAACTTGGAAACAATTCTGTACAATGAAAATTAATTCCAGCTAGTTTTTGTGTTACCTCCACAGAGATGACACTTCCGGGCTTGTGACGATATGGCTTGGCAGGATCCTCAGCATTCAATGGTTTTAGGATGGGATTGACTTCGTAAGAGAAGGGCATGGGATGCAGGGAGTTGAAATCAAAGCTCAGATTATCCAGAATAAATTCCAGTTTGATACGGACACTCCTCAACAGCAGGTTAATGGCTGGAGTTTTGCACAGGATCAGGTAGGAGGAGTTCACAAGACATGGTTCTTCAAACTAAATGTGAAAGGCAAAAAAAAGTGTCAGTAGTAGAAGGAACACCTTCTCCCGCAGCTTGGCAATATTTCCCATCCTGAGCAATGTGGGGCCAGTCCGCATTCCTCTTGTCTGGAGCAATGCCAGAGGAACTCTGCTTAACTGTAGAGGGAAAAATCCAAGATCTGAGGAATTCTCAATGTTCCTCTAAGGAAAGTTTTCATAGCACTGGTTTTGTTGGAAGGTCTCAGTAGTGGGAATTAGCTCTGACATCCCCCTGGCAGCAAATTTCAGAGAGAGACCAGCTTTAGATCACCCCACTCTGACAGAATGGGATCAAACATCTTCAGTGCAAGGCTGATTTCCCAGTCTGAATGATTCTGTGAAAGTCTTCCTGTGCCCAGCTGGGTGTATTTTATACATCTGGTGAAAGTATTAGTCTCTTTTCTAATGCCCTGCAGCCACAAATACTTTCCTAAGAACATTGGTAAAACCAGCTGTTATTTATCCATGTGCATCAGAAGTACATTCTCTCAGTTCATGTAAAGGAAGCCCTCCATCATTTGCAGTAGTCATACAAATCCTTCTTGTACTTGAGCTGCCAAACACCCTCTACTTCAGCAAATTCTGCTGCATTCTCTGTGACCTTAGTGACCACATCAATACCTCTGTAGTGACTCATCTCAGTGGGAGACCATAAAATGTTGGTGGCACTGGTAATTTCACTGAACTCTGCCAGTTTTTCTATCTCAAAGTGAAAGAGAGCCCAAGGACTATAAGGATGGACTGAACTATGAAAAAGGAAGAGTCTGAAGCAAGGACATGCTGAGCCATACAAGTGCTCTGGCTCATCTGTAGATTCCTTTATCTCCACGCTGCTGCCCTGCTATTTCTGTCCCACATCACACTCCTGAACATCTCTAAGCAGAGACAGACCCAATCCATGGAAATGTTTGTGAAAATGCTTAACCTCTTAGTCTGGCAAAGAAAACTTTCATTGGGCCAAGACTGTTAATATGACCCAAGCAAATAACAGCAAGGCGCGGGTAGGGGGAAACACTAGGGACAAAGCATATCAACCCTTGTGCACCCACACCCCACTGAACACTTTGCCATGCTACCTGCTGGATGCTGCACAGAGCATCCTCAGGGCACTCAGATTCTGGGACGATTCTGCGCCATCGTCCCACTCCTCGGCGCCGGCGTTCAGATGGAGAGACTGTAACTCGGATCTTCGGTTTCTGTACAACATCCAAGTTGTATCCATGAACTCTGAGAACTCTTCCTCCACTGAAAGACAAAAGTAGCTGATTTCAACCACCTGTTACTCATGAGCTCCATTTTGCCCATGCTCCCTTCTGCTTATGCTCAAGCCTGACTTAACCCCAAAGTGCAACTCCACAGACAGATGCCATTGGTACTGGAGTACCTGCTTGGAGTACCCAGGGAAGGTGCCAGGGTACCTGCCTCAGCACACAGCCCTGTGGAAGGGGTACTCAGTCTTTCTACCTGAGGAAGCTTTTAGGTGGCTCTGCAAAAGTGATGTTGGGATCCAGAGTATATCTGAAGAGGGATCCTTCCAGTCTCCGCTCTTGGTCCCCATATTTGATGGTGACTGGGAGTTCTGTGGACACATTGCTGGGACTTGTCTGGCATGCCAACTGATCCTCCATCATCTCAGAGAGGCTTGGAGAGACAGAAGAGACAATAAGGGATTAACACAACCACTGCGGAGACAGATTTTATAGTACTATGCCTTTCTCTTTGCAGACAGTCTGCATGAAAGCTCTTGTGCCTTATCTAAGCAAGCAGTAATTGCTGGGCAGTTGTCAGGCAGCAGCACATGGCCAAAAAGCAGGTACACTGACTGTCCAGACTGAAGAGACTGAACACATCTGCCTAGGCATGTGCACCTTCTCACCAGCAGTGAGGTGAGTCAGGTGTACATGTTCTAGGGTGTGAGAGAACAAGCAGCTCTCAGGATTAGGCTGCAGGAGCCCACTGCAACTCCCCATCAGCAAAAGCAGAGTGTCAGGATGGGGTATAGCCCTGTCAAGAGACACGTAAAACAGGGGTGTGTAGCGCTGCTCACATCCAAGGGATGTGGACAGGAATCTCAGATAGTCAAGGTAGCTGCCACGACCTTCACAGGGAAGATCCTCTGGAACACAGAGGACAGCAGAGCTCCAACTGCTTGTGCTAAGGTCTGAGCCAGGCAGCATCACACCCTGTGGGGCTCTGGGAAGGACTCAGGGCAGTGCACAGCCAGCACATTGGCAGGTTCTGATCTTACATTTGGCAAGGGAGGTCTCCAAGCAGGATGCTGATCTCATTAGGATGCCCAGTCAGCAGCTTTGAGCCCAGAAGGGTAAGGCAGGTTCCTCCTGCTTTGGGACCCTGAGTTGGAACAATAGATTTCAGCTCTGGGTTCTAGAAGAGAGAAGGAAAAAAAAAAAAGAAAAAAGAAATCAAACAAAAAAAGGAAGTGAGTGACAAGGAGCTCAAAAGACAAGACAAGGAAAGAAAACAGCAGAATATTTTCAGTGACCTCCAGTGCTCTGAAAACAGAAGCTACAGATCCCAATCAGTCAGGCCTCAGCTATGGTCCAGCAGCTACCTTACGGAGCAGAGGCAACAGAGGAGGGATCAAACACACCATCAAGAATCAGGAATCAGGGATCTTTCGACAGACTGTCAAAGGCAGATGGACACTGCAAACAGCACAGCTGTGAGCATCACACACAAACCCTAGGATTAACAGTCCAAAGGGATTGTTCAGATCAGTAATTGGATAAATAACTCAGGTTAGGAAAAACAAGGTAGCAAATAAATTGTCTGTTTGTCTAGCAGATGAGGAGATTACCAGCAGGGAGTCCTAAGAATTTGTGTCGAGACCTGAGCTGTTAAACATACTTGTAGGTGACCTGAAAAGCTGAAATGAAGTTTGATAAATTATTCAGAGTAACAAAAAAACTTAGTACCACTGAGGAACTGTAGAAAAATTTAGAGAAATCAGGCAGAGTGAATCTCTCTGACAGTGATTAGACTGCTGATAAACAAAACCCAAGACCTATGAAATGAGGAGGAGCAGGAGACTACAGCAAAAAGGACAATCACATGTACACAGTTGTGAATCTAAATAGTTCCTGCCCAATACCAAGAGTGCTTTGGTACCTGTAACAACTCTACCAGCTGAAAGCACAGTTCTCAACAAAAACACATCAAATAGTAGGAATTACTGGGAAGCAAGAAAGAAGATTTTTATGCAATGGTAAAAATTCCTTCTGCATTTCCTTCTCATCACTGCTTCAAAATGTTGATAACAGAACCAAAACCAAGAGAAGAGCAACAAGCACAATTCAGTATATAAAGCAGTTCTATAGTGCCAAAACTGGAAGAGTTTAAGACTTCAAGATCTCTTTCCACGGGACAGGGAGACATGCAACTAGATACATAACTTGTAAGTTGCAGGCAACATTGAAAAAGGAGTAATTGTATCTAAAAATTACTTAAATATTATTTCATAGTTGCTGGGTTTGAGATTTCAAAAAGTTATGAGAAACAAGTTTAAAAATAATAGAAACATTTTTCCATACAATGCACAACAGCTTTGGGCTTACTGCCACTAGCTGCTGAAGGTCAGAAGCTAAAAGTGTGTTCAAACAGCAATTTGCAAAGTAACAAAAGTCAGAAAAATGTTAAGCCATCACTAAAAAATCTTCAGATTGGAAATATACCCTGTATTTTTCTTCTTGCTTTAAACATTTAATAGTTGCCATTTAAAAAAAAAAATCACTAGACTATAGGATCTTCAGTATTACCTAATACAGCTGTTCTTGTAACCTAAACAAGGATGAGGAAGGAACAAAACAAAACAAAAATCCCAACACATAACACAAATACCAGAAAAATCAGATAAAAATACCAGTAGCAAATGCCTGGTAGAGTCTCATAAGTTCATGCAATAAATAGCCATTTAGCAGGGATACTGGAAAAGCAGGGGAGGTATTAAAGTTAGGTTACCTGATAGGTGAACACATTCCCAGAAACTCCGCGTCCTCCTCCAGGCACTTCCACCACAATATGCCCAAACCTCTCCGTCCAGCTCCCACCAGTGACACACACGATACTGCAGAGCAATCCAAGAACAGTGTCACACCAGGGAAGAGCAGGTGAGCTTCACCCACTGCATCCAGCAACCACGGCTCCCTTCTTCCAGCCTTATCTTACGCTCAGAATATACAACCAAACGTCAAGAAACACCTCTAAAATCTGGACTAGGTGCAGCAGAAAAAAGCAGTTCCAAACAGGCCCATCCTATCTAAGATTATTCTTTCCAGGACAGACAGGATGAAGCCCACTCTATCACAGATGCATGAAAAGTCCAAGAAGTCTGCTATTGTCCAGAGTGGTCAAAATCAGTCACATCTGGAGGGACCCCAGGCCAGCAGTGGTCAATCCACACATTAGTGCTGTGTCCAATGCAGGACTCACTACTATGTTTAGCTGGCACTGGTCTTCAACCAGTGGCCTCTGAAACCAGTCAGATCCCTTGATCTGCACCAACCATTCTTCCCAGCCCCTTTTCCAGACATCATTTCATGTGGGAGATGCTAACAAGGTGAAAAGTCAAGTTGAACTAAGAAAAGCACAGCAGGAAATCCTGTGTTACAGCACTGATTTGCTAACAGAAAAGCTACTCTGTAGGAGACTTCCCAGATTTCCTGCACAGCAGGAGATTAATTTTGTCTGGGCCTTGCTCAGGAGTGGGTTCCAGGTTCATGGCTATATCCCTTCAACTAAAGAGGCTCAGGAATTTGAACTTAGGCAGTGCAGTCCAAGCCAAGACCCTGTGATGCCAGGTGATTTACAGATACAGAACACAGACATTGCTAACCTCAGAAAGATTATGCTCTAATTCTAGGATGAAAACAGAAAGCAGATGGATCCAGACAAAGAAAGCACACAGACAGGACAACAGTGCTCAACACAGCAGGCCATTCCCAGCAGGATCTTACCTGGCTCCCAGAGGGAAGGGTGCTACAACTACTGCTACCACGAAATGGAAAAACACGTTTGTGATAGTTCTGATAAGAGATTACTCACAATTGCTCTCCTCTTCTCCTGATGGCTGTTTGGCTCCTCTCCCTCCCTTGTCCAAGGCTCTCAACCTACCTAACCTGCCATAGGCCAACTACACAAATATCCCCTTCTCCTTGAGCACCCCAGTCACACCTCTTGACACTAAATTACTGCCTTGTTATATGGTTCTGCCCTGGCCAGACACATGAGCTATGCAGTTCTCTATCACTAACATTAGCTGGATTCAGCAGGACAGGTCTTTCTGCTTTGCATCCCTCTCTTTGCCACTACTTTTACAAGCATTGTGTGACCTGCCAGGCACTTCTGGCCACCAGAAGGGTGGCATAGAGCCCATGAGGACACCTTTGTCTGTCCCTGGTTGAGAAGAGTGTGTTCTTGGGAGTAGAAGTCTAGTTGTCAAGTGAAGACGGACAGTCTAAGGGTGTGTTTCCATCCTCACTGTGTGTTAACACGGTCAGGAGATTTCCCTGTCCGTGACACTCACACAAGCCACGTCCTTGGTTTTACTGAAATCACCCTGTGGCTGGGAGAGACACCCATGAAACTGCAGGGTTCTGAGCCCATGACTCTCTGACTTGGCTTGCCTATGGGCTCTTTATGGTTGGAATATGGCGTCACTGTTTGGTTGTCACCTTGTACACAACCTCATCTCTCTAAGGTCACTGTGTAAGGTCACTCCCTAGGGAATGGGCAAGGCCAAATACCTGCTACAGCAAAGGCAAAGACATCTCAGGCTGGGTCAGCAGCCAAGGGAAAAGCCAGCACCTGCCTCTGGAAGGAGGTTTCACAGATACTCTACCTGCTAGAGATCTCATACTCTTGAGCATCTACGGCACAGGGAATTCCTGCAACAGTGACAGTTTCTGCAATGTCTTGATGTTTCTGCCCGAGGTTTGAGCCAGTGATGGTGATTCTAGTGCCACCTTCCACTGGTCCAGACAGGGGGTACACCTGCAAAGACATCCGCGCACGTGTAAATGTCACAGGATCTCAGACCTCTGCAGTCTGGTGACTGATCTATAGCACAGGGCCCTTCAACTGCCCCATTACAAACTCTGCCTGCTTGGGTCACTGCTACTGATTCCTTTTAGTGGCTTGTACTAGTACCAGGTTGTGGGCTCACCAAAAGAAAGGCCATAAAGAACATCATAGTTGGAGCCATCTTTCCAGTACCTTGCTATGGCAACAGTCCCCACCCAGAGGTGATAATCCACTTAGAAGGCAAAGACTCCTCTGCTTTGCCTTCCCATTAACATGCTGACCACTTCACAGGGCATTTGTGCTGAAGAGTGGGAATGCACAAGCCAATACATGTTACTAGTATTGAAGCAGCAAGCACCACTCCCCCCTCAGCATCAGGACGACAATGAATTGCATGCTGCACAAACATCAAAGCTCTGTCCCTGAGCAGCATCCAAGATAAACTAAGACAAGATTCAGCACATGGATGTTGTGTGCCACCAGAGGGAGGACAAGCTGACAGCAAAAGGGACACATGGCTACAGACACTTGTCATGTGGCAGTTAGCAAGAAACATTTAAAATAAACAGACAAAATTAATTCCAGTAATGTGTCATCCATCTTTCTGTGTTATCATTAGGTTTTGCCCTTCTTTTCTGAAGACTCAGTTGGGCCAACCTGTTTCAGGGTCTGGCTCAGGACAGTGGGAGGATCCTTCCTGTGGACCCTTTCCCAGCTCCTGAACGATTTTGCTCCTGGTCTACCATTTTCAGCTTCCATGAGATACAAATCCATCTTTCCCCACTGTTGCCTATCAGCAAACTGAAAGCCCAGCACAACAGTCTAGAATCCTCACAACATCAAGAGATCACAGTGGAATAGGACTAACTTCCTTTTCAGATGGCCAATGTATTACTGAGCTGCACTGTTTGCACTCTGAGTTCACAGCCCTTGTGATTTGCACTGCACCCTCCTTGCCCCAGGTGCAGTACACTAGCGAGCAAATTACTCACAGAATGAATGAGAGGTGCTGGACACAGGTCTTCAATTTCTTCCTTGCAAGAGCCCCTGAAGATACAGCTGGGGTTGTCACCTCCACACCACACACAGTTGTACTTTGAGTCAGCTGTTTGGCATCGGCTACAATCAGTGTGTCCCACAGAACAGTTGTAAAAAGTCACTGCAAAGGAGAAAAATTCAGAGGTATTTGCAAACATCCTCACAGGGCACAGAACAATCCAGGAATCTGTCACTTTCTACAGAACCTGCTCCTCCTCCTGTGACAAACAACAGAAGTGAGGCTCTATGTTTTCCTTCTGGGAAGGTATTTCACTCCTACCATGAAGATCTGCAGCACTGTCCACTCGAAGGTGTCGTCGTCTCTGCACAAACACCACAGCATTGAATTCGAGTTGAGGTGCTGTGTAACTGTACTGCAAAGACAAAAACCATCAGAGGACTTAATAGAGGCACAAATAAACCAGCGGAATATGCAAAAAGCATCAGCATCCAACCTGCATACTGCATGGCACATACAGCCTACATGGAGCTTCCCATGCATGGAGACAAAGCAGTGGTAACTGAGGCAGTGGCACAGGCCTGTCTTCACTGATTCACATAGTTACATTTCTGCTCTAGAAAGAGTAGCAGGCTTTGGATCACCAGCATGAACAATGAAAACAAATGTGTGCTCACAATACTTGTCTAACTTCCTAACTGAACTGCATTCCTAAATGGCTAATTCTTATCTACAAGCCACTTGCTCAGAAAACTGCTCAAGCTGGCATTTATGCACTTTCAGTAGAGCTAAAGATGTAAGATTACAATTGGTCTGCAGGGCTCGTGCACAAGAGCCTGTGTTGTTGTTCTCCCTTAACTATATGAGTTTGTAACTAAAAATATCGCCTCTGCTTGCAAATCTTGCCTTAAGTAAAATTCACACATCATCCAGAAATGTACATGGCTGTTTTAATTTTGCTTGTTAATCTTACAATTCACAGATTATCTCCTGCCACCAATGACAAAATTGGTATTAACAGCAGTTTTCTTTTCACAAAAAAACAACCGCCACAGAAGTCACGATCCAGAGAACGATGAACAAATGGGCCTCAAGCTAAAGCAGGAGTGGCACCATGCTGGCCAGTTCAGAGAGACCATCATCCCCTGTGCTACAGCCAATGCATCAACAGGTCATGTGGCTAAGATTCCACAACCTTCTCACAAGCTGAAGATACCAGTACTGCCAAGCAGCAGCATCACAGACGAGGGCTCCATGGTGCTAAATATTCTACAAATATGTTTGCAAAACATGCTCTTTTCCTCATAGCTTGCCTTCCAGCCTGCTGAGCAAAACCAGCACCAGTGGGAATTCTAAAATGGCACAATAATCCAAGCACTCACCTGATTCATCTGGCAGGTGATATAACAGAGGGACTGGTTTGTTTCATCTCCTTCCACATAAGCATCCATCACCACTGTCCTCCCCTCCAGGTTCAGGACACACTCATAGTCCCACTGCTGGTCCTGCAGAGAAGACACACATGGCACCATTTCTCAACAACACGGAGCTTCTGGTTGCACAAGTGTCCTCCTCCCTCTCCAGTTCAGTATCTTTTACACTTACTGTGCCAGCAGTGTGCTCCTCTCATTCCTCCCTTTGTTATGCCAACTCTATGCTATACTGAAGGACTCTCTATGGTGTCATTACCTCCATGTATAAAAGGTAAACCAACACAAAACACCTAGAAGGTGTCAGTGTGGGGAGAACTCAGCACAGAGGGAGGAATTAAAGAAAAACAGTGGGACTAGCTTGGAAATGAAGAGTGGAGTACACAGACTAAGGCAGAGCATGTAAAAAACACTAAGTGCATTTTTCTCCTCTCTCTGTCTCTTTCCCACAAATTGAATTGCTCAGATGCTTCCTGTAAAAAAAGATGGATATGCATCTATCTGTAACCAGCTCTGCTCTTCCGAGCAGTGCAGTGTGCCAGGTTTAACGTAATGATTAGCCTGTGGACTGCATGTTTCAAGGCGGTTGTTTGCAAAAGGTTACAAAATCATCGTCTGTCTTGAGAAGCAAAGAGAATTTTTATCAAAGGTGCACCCAAGAAACAGCTGTCAAAAGTGGTTTTCCCCACTGCAGAAGTTTCAGGTATGACAGGAATAGCCACACTAACATGAGCATGCCATAAATGAAAGAGAACAGATAACTTATCTTTAGCTTATGAAGACATAAATGATCAGCAGGGATTCAACAGGAAATTATTCCAAGAACTACCATCTGCAGTGCAGCACAGGTGCAATTTAATCCCAAAGCATGCAGATCTTTTCCAGCAGAAGATCACAGGTGCACACAAAGTTCTCCCTTTTTCTGTGTGACGTCCTACCTACCAATAAATCCACCTATGGATTTCTTCATGCACAGAAGTAATTTCTCTAGGAGAAGCCTAGGTAGAGCCACAACTGTACATTACACATATATTTAGCAGTCCAGTGACAAGGTTGCCCAAACAGTGCCCTGCAACAACACAGTTTCTCAATGGTATTGGTGATGAGCTGACTACCTGATAGAGATGGAAATTCTTTCCCAGCAGGGTTATCTTCCTTGCCACATTGACTGGAAACAGTGAAGATCCCTGAATTCCCTGCACACAGGGACATGCATCAGGACCCCAGCTAGGCTCTTCATTCTGAAAAAAACAGAGGGGAAAATCTCTTCCATGTGCTGAAATACTAGACTGGCAATCTGTATGAAAATTTCAAAGAGTTTCAGCCTTAGATTATGAATTCCAAAGCCCAGTAACTTACCTCCTCCCAAAACTCAGGGGCATCATACTGATAATCGAGGTCAGGGTGAAGGATCCTGGGAAAGTCAGGGACATCCCTCTCTGAAGAATCACCATCCCCCGACAGAAGAGTAGAAGCAGAGAAGAGAGATGTGTCATTCTCAGCCTGCAGCAAATCCATCCAGTCCTCTGGAGTTCTGTCCTGGAGTTCTGTGCCTTCCTCCAGCAGCCACTCCGGGGGAGCTGAGGGTGGGAGCTCTGAAGCAGACAGTTCAGTTCCCGGCAATCCAGGAGAGTTATCAGAGGCAACAGGGCTCTCTGGCACCTGGCTGGGGGTCTGAGGAGATGGGATGGCAGAAGTCAGCACCTCTGTGGTAGGAAAAGGACTTGGAGGCCACTTGAAACTGGTCACAAGAGGGGAAGGTGTTACTGCTGCTGCAGATGTGTGCAGGGGGCTACCCACAAGGGTGGTGGGTGGGTCAGTGTGCCATGGATCCTGATCTGTGGCTGGCGCTTCAGTGGGCAGGTCCTCATGATCCACATTTTTGGATGGGCTGCTGAAGACAGATGCAGCGGGAGAAGTTGTCTCTGGCACAGTGACAGCAGGTTTGTCTGCTGGTGGTGGCAGCGGGGATTCTGTGGCGGCCTGGAGAGAGGCGGCTTCGGTTGGGAGAGTCAGGTACGTGTAGCTGAGGGTTTCCACAGGCTCAGTTGTAGCATCCGAGGCTGCGGAGGGTGTGACGTGGATGGGCTCGGTGGGGGGCACAGTGCTCGGTCCCACATGCACAGGGGTAGTGACAGGTTTTGTGGCCATGGTTGGGGCTGTGGTGGAGGACTTGGTGAGGGGAGCGGCTGAAGAAGGATACACACTTGAGGTTGGGATCTGGGCCTAGAGAAAAACAACATCGTGGGGTGAGAAGAGGGAAAGAAATGGAACAATAACACCCAAGCAGAAAAACACACTACATCACTTCCCATAGACGAGAGACTGCTTCACCCTCTGGATTTTAGTAAGAGCTACATTTTATGCCATCTTCTCTTGGGATGGGACTGGGGAATGTTCATGGTGCAGAAGAAGGCGCGATGTTCCCTCTTCCCACAGATGCCTGCACTCGCCTCCTCTCAAGAGTGAGGTCTGCCAGTCTTCATCCCTTAGAAAACTGCAAGGCCACCTGTGGCAGCCACAAACAGCATCTGTTCCACCTCCACACTCACAGCTTCCCTATCAGCTTGCTCTAGATCCTCACTTTGAAAACACAGGCTGGATAGCCCCAGGATGAAGGCAACCTGCTTCATCTGATGGCACTTCGTCAGAAACCTGTAGTATCAGGGATACAGAGCCTCGTGTTGCTCCAAGGGGAGCTCCTTCTTGCTCTAACAGCTCATCTCCTTGCTGGATGTGACTGACAGCTGCTGAGAAAAGATCTGATTCACTGAGGCTGTTACAGAACACAGGACTAGGACTGAGTAGGAAACATACCCTTTCATTGTATATAATGGTTCCCTCCTCACAGGCTGCTTTGTGGGTGCAGAGGTGCTGCTGGATGCACCAGTTACATCCCCAGAGACTGCTCACACACTTCTGGCACCTGGAACAATGACAGAAAAGCAGCTGCTAAGACAGGACAACCCAGGAAGGGAGAGCCACCCTCCCTAGAACTAGCGAACAGAAAAAGCAGGTGCTCACGGTGCCGATTTCCACAGCAGGGCCACTGCAGCACAGTCATAGAAAGAGAAGTCCACAGAAGCAATGAAGATGTCATGGAAACGCACTACGAGCTTTATGGTGACATGATCTGAAAATGAAAATAAAAATTTCTTAGAAATGGAGCCCCTACAAGTTTGCCATACTGTTAGGAGACACAGCGTGCTTTAGGACACAGCAAGAGATCCCCTTCCATGCTTCCAGCATCTCAATTACTGGATTATCCTACAGACACTAAAAACAGGTTGGTCAAGTTTGTCAGGACTAGTTTGTAACAGATCTTGCCAACCCATGGGAAGAAAGCTTAGTCTGAAGATCCCTCCATCTTTATCTCTGTAATTCCACTGCCATCTCTGTATTAGAGGAAGATGTAACACTGAGGCTCAAAGCTGATTGTCTTCCCTTGTCATCTAAAGGAAAATTAAACCCTTAGAACTGACATGCCCTTCAGATACTGCCTTCACCTTGAAAGCTTTGTTTTATGACCAGACTAAGAAGTGAGTCAGTGAAGAAATTTATAAAACTTATAATCTCAGTCGCAATGACTGAGGCTTATCTGCCTTAAATCCAGGTCTCACACCAACCACAAGCCTCAGGATAGCCCCATTCTCTTTGGGAAAAGGCTGCCACTGTTTTCTGTAGACCAGATAGCTGCAGAGATGGTCAAAACTTGCTGCAGCTGATAGCATCAGTCTGAAGGAGGTATTTCGCATATGACAGTACTAAATCTGATAATCTTGTTCTAGACAAATGCCTCCAACCTTAGAGCTGGTCATTAGTTCTCCAAATAATGGGAACATATTGCATTCCCTGCTCAACTCCAGGAGCTGTCGTTTCTCAAAGGCAGTTTGCTATAAAATTAAGTAACAAAAACCTTTTCCACTGTTCCTCTCAATGAGAATTCAGAGCGTCTCTTGCAAGCAAGCTCTAGTCACAACAAAACAATTAAGATGTGAAGAATCAGTCAGGCCCAAACTGGGTTCCTGGTAGGATGGCAAGTGAAGCAGTATGCAAATAAAATTTAGTAATGAGGGGTGTATGGAAACCAATGATTAGGAGAAAATAAAGCTATCTTATGCAGCCAAAGGCTGGAGTCCCTGCAGTACTGCCAACTCCTATCACTGTCACAGAGGTGATTGCATCTGGCAGTGGTGGAAGGGCTAACACCTCCCAGCATTTCAGGGTTATGACACCATATTTATAAATATTCCTTTCTCCAAAAAGGCCATTATTTCCCATGACTGCCAATAATGCTATTTGACAGTACAGAAGATGAGGTTGAGCACTTGCAAATTGAGAGTAAGAGCTTGTGCTACCAGCTTGGAGCTCCACAGCTACAAGTGACAGATAAGCTGGTATGCAACCTATAAAACAAAGCTGGAAAAAAGCAAATATTTTAGGTGTCTAAGGCCCTGATAAGATCTCACTCAGAAAACAATGTATGAATCTGGTTACCAGCTTCAAATTCATCTTAGCAGAGTACAGAAGCAAAGGACTAGCAGTGGAGTGAAGGAGAGAGGAAGCTGAGGAACAAGAGAATATGAAGAAAAAGTTGGCACAGTTAACACAGCAAAACTCTGTGCTAGGAATTCCTGGCCACAGTTCATTGAGTGGGAGACGAGCTGCGGAAGCAAAAGGACAACACAAATAGATCAAACGGACAGAAATCATCTCTGAGCAAGTTTAGGCTACAGAACAGGAGTCACTTGATAAGCCTCAGAAAAGCAATATGAAAGTAATGTGGGTAAAGCATCTTGAAATAAAAGCAAGACTGACTTACAAAGGAGTTGATAAGAATATCTGAAGCCTGGAATGAGAACTAGACTGTCACTTCATCTACCTTGATTTTTCACAACTGTGCTTAAATTCAGGCCCACATTTGCACAACAGGGAAACCAATCCTGCCCACTCTGCGTGCAGTGGCAATGCATGAAGCCCTTTCCTTCTGTTTCTGAACCACTCTGAAGGGGCAACCGGTTGGTTTGTTCCAGACTAAAGTAGTGTAAAAGCCAGATATTATAATATTGTAAATAATATTGAAAATAAAGGAGTTTGAGATTGAATGAGTGTGTTTGCTGGGTTCTGCTGTTATGTTATGTCCACGGAGATTGCTTCAACCCTATTAGCCAGCTGCATACTTGCATGGAAAATCTGTTTAGCCATTTAGGTGAATCATGTGGCATTCTTCCCAACTGGCCTTTTACTTCAGATGCACAAGCTCTTTGAAGAGATCAGCTCATCAGAGCTAACACTGACAGGCTGGGTAAAATCCAATGCAAAGAAGATAAACTGAGAACTTTCCAGGTCCTTTAGAGTAGCCAATCAGCAACACTCAGTCAGCTATTGTTCACAGGCTGACTGTGTATTTTCTAAGGTTATGCCGCATTGCAGATTTATGTCTCACTTTAAGGACCATGGGTCTCTTCTTGCCTTTCCTTACATGAGCTTCCTTCTCCCACTACCTGGATTTTGAGAAGGTTTACATTTTGTTTGGTTTAAATAATAAAGCAGTATTTAAGAGAGTTCTCTCTCCAGATTTATGACAAAGCTGCCAAACCAGCCACCTCTCTCAACTGCATTTCAGATCATACTCAGATTTGCATACAACCCTTCAAACAGCATCTCCTTTCCAACTATCAGAATTTGGCACTGGAATTTGGCAACAGCCCAAAACAGCACAGGATGCGTGTGACACACAAGTAGAAAGCAAACAGATATTATGAGGAATGAAATGAACACCTGCTGACAGTCCACATACATTCATGGCTGTTAATCCTGGCAATCAGACGGACCCACAATGTAATTTCTCCCAACAATGCTATCAGAGCTATCATGCTCCATTTAAAGCATTTCACTAACCTGTTCCTGTTGGCAAAGCTGGTGCTTGGCTGGGATCTGGAGAAGGACACATGATTCCTGACTCTGTCAGAACTGCTGGGCTTTCATAATCTTCGAAGTAACATGAATAAAATTCTTCCTCACGCAGAGAAGGTAAGTCTGAGATGGCCAAGAATATCTGCCGATTTCAATAACATCCAGTAAATAATTTGCCCTCTAGTAGTTTGTCCTTATTTCATCTAATTTTCCAGTTCTGCTTTTTCAGAGAAGGAGCCCCATAAAGTATTTATCTACATATACACTCATTTTCCTATAATGTCTCCTAGGACTGACTGTTGCATTCATCACCTCTTGCCATTCCCAAACTGAACTTGGCATCTCTCAAGCAACTGACAACTTCACCCTTTGCCCAAGTCTCTAGCAAAAGACAGGTTCTTGTCACCTCTTGACACACTGACAGACTTCAAATCACTCCAGCACGTTGTTATCTTTTCTGCCAGATCTCACATGCCAGACTGGAGCTGTAATTTTGGGTAGCTCCTTTCAGATCTTCCTGACAGCAAGTGTCAGAAACACTGAAAGCATAGACATGGGCACCTTTTAGATCTAAAACAAGGAGGGGCCCTACCCAAGCAGCCATTACATACTCCAGAATACCCAGTAACTCTTAGCAGGCATTTAGCTTTATGGGAAAAAAACCCTCAACTGAATTAACAGCTTGGCTGTACCAGGAGATAAGTCCTTCATGTGAGGCAGACAACGTGCCTGAAGGTTCAGAACCCCAGAGAAAGCAACAGAGACTTTTGACTCAGTTTGCAGGGGACTTTATACATAGCTTGAGCATCATCAGAGGATCATCACCACTCACATTTCTCTTCTCCTCTCTGCTGATATTGGCTGGAGTTAGTGACTGGACAGACAGACACTGCTGTGTAGAGTTAAAGCTCCAGAGCCACTGCTCACTCAACCTGGACCGCAAACACTCAGAGCGACGGCTGCACCTGCAGGGAAACAGCAAGGAGTCCTATAAGGGATCTGTGCAGCAGGATGTGTTTGGCTTCCAAGTGGACACTGACTGTCTCAAGCCTTGCTTGTGTTCTGGGGAAGCTGCTACACAAGCCATGGAAATCCCAGCCTCCCACCACCTTCAGTAATAGGATAAACTGTTGCCAAAATATAGATGGGTAAGCACTTCATGAGCTTCAAGGGTCATGAACTAGTTCCCATGGTTTTCTACAGGGAACTAGAGCCAGCAAGCAGGCAAACACGCTGGAATAAACAATGTCTCATTAAGCAACATCAGTAGGGGAGCAAGAAATGAAAGAGTGCTAAATAAGAGAGTGACACGAGAAGAAGAGACAAGATAGTTCCTCTACATTTGAAATAAGGCACTTTGAGCTGCAGCCAGACTAAAGCCAGGCTAAAATCCACTGGAGAAGAGAGTCATGAGAGATGAGCAAAGACCCAAAAAGCAATGAAAAGATGCCATTTGAGGGAGGAAGAAAAAGGACTGCTAAGTTAGAGTGAATCTCCCATAGAGGAACTAAAAATCAACTAAATCCAGACACAGATATAAGGAAGAGAATAAGAAGAGACAATCCCTAAGCATTGTCTCTCCAAAATCCTTGCAGGTGAACAGGGATCTATCTTACCGTCCCTGAAGGACACACCAGCCACAGTAGGGGTCTTTCAGCGCCAGACAGGATTCACAGTCCAAGTACAAGGAACATTCCATTATGGGAACCTTTACCACCTGTCAGAGAAAGAAATCAGTGGAAACACAGCACAAACAACACAGGCCCAAGGTCATTGGCTTCTTATACCTAACTAGCAAGTCCCATCATCTGCATGCTCACCAAAACAACTTCTTAATCCCCAATTTATCCTTCCATAAAACCGAAATAAAAAGGAACAGGTTTCCAGAGCTCATCTAAATGGCCATTTCACATCAATCAGCATAGAGGCACTGAGGCAAGCAAAGCTTATTGCTATTTATGGGTTAACTGTGACACATTTTGCAAGGAGGAGACTTTATTTAGTTATAAAACTGTACTTTAAATGAAATGGATTAACAAACAGCAGATTGACTATCACCCACTTTTTTGCTTTTCTAGACTCTGCCATGTGAGATCATCTCTCTTTACATGCAGGAGACTGAAGGTAGAAACAGCAGCTCCAGGTGAAACCTCTGAATCCATCTGCACTATTGTCCAGCTCTACCTGGCAGAACTGACTGGAAGCAGACCACGTAGCTTTGATCAATGTGGAACAAAAACCTTCTGCCATCTAGAGGTAAATTTTACTTGCAAAACTCTTTTGCTTTAACTTACCATCCTTCCTGATTTCAGCCTCTTGCCCTCTTTAATCCGCTACTACACTTCAGCTACTACTATCAGCTACTTTGAAATACCAACTTCTAATCCCAGACCTATTACTTTTGCTAAGTACATGATGTAATTTGCATCTTTTAATTGACAGAACAATTACTGTTAAGGATATATTTCAGATTTCCCTAATCTTCTTCCACTCACAGATTTCAACTTCTCCTTTGAAGTGTTACAAATTTTACAAGTAACTCAAAGTGCACTGTGGGAGTGAAGGGAAGAAGTAGCTTTCCATCATGCTCTCATTTTTTGTTTGCTCTTTCCTTCAGAGTAACTCAAGAGCTGATTTTCCCTTCTCTAGGAGGATCCTTTTTTTTTTCCAGCTCAAGGAGCTGATGAGTGGTAGTGTACAAATCCTCTAAAATTAAGTATCCATTTCTGGATTTCCTACTCAGCAAACATCAATATCCCAAAAGCCCGAGGCACCGCAGTGCCTCTTTTCCCCCAACAGCCTCTGGGAACAAACAGAATCACAGAAAGCAGAAGAGAGAAAGGTGCCAAACATGGCTCCCTATACAGCTTGATTTCATCAGCAAGATTGTTATTATATGCCTGGTCACAGCACACCTCTGCTATCTGAAGGCATTTCCCACACATTTCTGCTTTTTGTAGGTTACATGCCTACAGAAGAACAGCTTTATCTCTTAACTGATTAAAACCAGAAGTGCCACACTTTGAGTACACAAACCCTCCCTTTTCCTTTTTTAAATCTCCTGCAAAACCAAGATGGGTCACATGTGAACCCAGAGGCTCACATTCTTCTGCTCAGATGGAGATGCAGGCTGTTGTCCAAACAATTCCTGCTCAACACAGTGGAACCCAGGAATTTGTGGTCCCTTGTCTTCATGCCAGCAAGCAGCCTTTTATAGCCTGCAGTTCACATTGCTCCATCATTGCTGATACGGCCTGACAGACTTAGGAAAATGCACATGCAAACAGGCCATAGTTTAGGGTAACGAGGTCTCCTTCAGCTTTTGGAAAAGGCCAGTTCTCATCCCTGTAAGTCAGACTGACAGGCAGCTGCTGCACAGCACAGGCGTAGCCATATGTAGCTTTCAATTCCTCTGTGGAAGGGATTGTATTATTCTTACCATTGACTGGGTCATGACAAAGAGGTGCTCCTGCAACTGGTCAAACAGCAAGTCTCCACTCACCACGCTGTTCAACTGGATGGCTAACGAAGCATATATATGTGCATCTCCCCTGGCTCCTAGGTACACCTGCAAGAGATCACAGTTGTGTGCAGGGAAAGCATCGCAGCAGGAGTTCAGGGCACCCGTTCTACACCATGAAAAAGCTGGAACCATTGTGGTGTGCCAGGACTTCAACCTCCCACCAAAACCTCCAGGCAGTGACTTCAGCCACATGAAGCACATGCAGTACCTGCAGAAACCATGTAGGATGCACCAACCCTAATGCTGGCTCAGTGCAGACGCAACCAAAGGCAATGTGACCGCTGTTTGAGCGCTCACATTCTCCACAGTAGGTACAGTGTGAGAACAGACCATTTGATAGCAACAATCTTCAGTAGGAACCTGACCTCCCAAGGGACGAGAGAAATTGCCTTTTTTCCCCTTCTGCCTGGGCATCCCTGATAAGTTTTATCCTCTTTATTTTCTGTTGCATCTAGATCATACCTTATGCAGCCTCCCTTTGCTGTCTCCAAGAAAAGCAATGGTGTGGCCATCTTCTACATTCACTGCCACAGCTGTCAGACGGGCGTCGTTCTTCTCCAGGAGTGGGGCTGCTTCCAGTGGTATCCGGCTGGCCATGGGGCTGGGAGTGTGGTCAGAGCCACAGGGATAAGCATACAAGGTGTCCTTTTGCAGGGAGTGGAAAGAAAAGGGAAATCAGCATCAAAAAAATGGATAGAAAGAACATTAGTACATTTAACACTTCCTACAATCCCCTTCTACCCAAATTCCTTAAACAGGTGCTGCAGTGGTGAATTCAGCTTTGAAACCATCTAAGCTTTTTCACTGAGGGCAAACCTCCCCATATTTTAATAATTAGTTTCGGTATGTTGGCTGTTTATACCCTCACAGAATCCTGCAGACATATCAGCCAGCCCATTCACCATCAGTAATGAAATGCATTGGAACTCTCTCTTAAGTTCTCAAAAAAAACATTACTGGCTATACACTTCCATGATACAGCTTTGGGGAAGAATTCTTGTGTTTTCCAGAACAAAACAAAAACATGAGAATTTCTGCTTCCAGTGCAAAGACATCTGGAGACAAGTATCACCTTAAGCAGTTCACATGTTTTTGTTGTATCACCTACAAATTAAATTCTGAGCCTGAAGTAGAATTCCAAAGCATCAGGACATAACTATAAACACAGGGTTGGACACAACCTGCTCCGAAGTGCTTATAACTGTGCTTAGGAATCATAGAGCACATAGAGGGGTCATCACTGCACACTGCTGCAATTCTTCCAAGTCTTGTGAGAGTTCTGAACATTAACTCCACAGCACTGTGCAGAAACCGTCATCTTTCTGTTCCTGTTAGATCCCTCTCAGTCCCATTAAACCTTCTCTTACTGCACTCTAAAGAAGAGACAATGAAAATTGCTAACTTAATATCTGCATGTGTAGAAAGAAGATATTCCATTATGATTCACCTGTTTCCTAAGTAACAAACTCAGTCTTATCTAGGATAGTTCCTCTGTTGCTTTATATCCTTCTTGACACTTTGTTCTGTTCCATTTTAATTTTACAGTATCCTTTTGGAGACTGAACGCAGGATTGTTCATTCAACAATTATTATCTAGAACACCATTTTTAAATTGATCAGTGGTTTATCTTCAAACAATGTGGCTTATGCAAACACAAGATTTTAATAATGAAATTCCTTATGGATAACATTTTCACTCTCCTCTCCAGCCCCTTACTAATTACTCTTACAAAGCTGTGTGTGGAGCAGTGGCATTAACTGCGCAGTCCACACTGACTCCAGCTCCCACTCTTGGCTCAGGCATTGTGATTGAATTTAGACTCCTTGGGAGTTAGGAGTTAGGGTTACATAGGGTTACATATTCCTTCCGCCTGATGTCCGTGGCTTTGCATTTGGCAGTTCTGAGCTGCACGGTACCATCCGGCACCAGGCAGTGGAGCTGCCCCCTTCACAGATCCATGATAACAGCACAACGTGGCATTCCTGAGGCATCTGCTTATCACCTTCAACTCATGCACGGAAAATCTGACCCTTTCACCCCTCTCCTCCCATTTCCGTGGGGTTTTTTTTGGTGATTTTGTTTTGTTTTTGAGGTGGGTTGTTTGTTTGTTCCTGTTGTTGTGGTTGGTTTTGGTTGTTTGTTTAAATACTTGACTGCTTCCTGAAGAAACTACAAGTGATCAGCAGCTTTTGACAAGGCCTATGGAAATCCCACAGTAAATTGTATTTAACTTGCTGAGCTCTGTTCCCTTCTCAAATGCATTGCTATGTTCACAGGGAAGCAAGGCTCAATGCAGCAGTGCCATGTAACAAAACATGCCAGTTAGACTAGCACTGCTTTCAATCTGATGCTTTATTGTTTTCCTTTCAGATACCAATTCAATGATTTTCTGCACACTCAGTGTAAGGCTCTGACTTAAAGCCTCAGAGTTTTTACCACCCTTTGAGCTATCATTCATTTTTAGTGACACATATATTTTTCTTACCAGGTCTGTCGTTTGATTCTTAAGCTTCTTTCAATCATCTTCTCATAACTTAAAGATTTTTATTTCTTCACTTGTCTGGTTTCTCTAAGATTTATTAGGAAGCTGGCCATCACCAAATTTCCATGCCCCAAAGCATTTAGTGTTTATTTTGAATGGGATTCTATCTATCTTTTGCAACTTTTGTATCAATTCAGACAAATTCTGGAGTCTAATGACCTCACTACTGAGGCTGATTTTTTCAGACTGCTTAAAAAACCCCCCAACACGTGTCAGAAATATTTGTACTTCAGTTGTGCTCAGCACTGCTGTTGCCTATTTGTGATGCCAAGGGCAAGTAATTTCACACACAACATTTATCCACCATAAACCAATGTGACCAGTGCAAGCTCTCCTTGCACCAACACAGCCGGGCCATGGACTTACAGGGGCTGTTTGCAGTGAGAATAATAACAGCCAAGAGCTGGAATTTGTTCCATCCTACAGGATTAAGACCATGATAACTGTGTAAAGTACTTATATTAAATTTACATAGAAGCTGTTTGAATTGTTTTCAGTGAATAGCTTTTTGGCAACGCTGCAGAAAATGCACTTCAGTGATCATCCGCTGTCCTACTGTGATGCAGCAGGTCTGGGTGAAGCTGCTGCTGTGAATCGGTGTTCACTCCCTACCTGCACAGGTAGGAAACAACAGGACAAATCTACATCTACGCATGAAGAGGACAAAAAGAGAAAGGACAAGGTACAGACCTTGAAAACTACACCCACAGAAGACATGCAGCCCTCCCAGGCCTTGTAGAAACATGTTCCACACTTCCAATTATCAAGTCAATAAACAGCGTCTACAGTCTCCTGCATCTCACAACTAACAAGTCTCCAGCAAATTGAACAAAAGAACTGGTTCTGAAATTCTTATAAAAACAAGCTTCTTTTTTTTTCTTTCCCCAGTTGAAGAGATTGCGCTGAACTGCGAAACTCAATCTTAGCCTCCCTTGATGGGCTAAAACCCAGAGGCAGAGCTAACTAGGGAAAAGGGCATACCTTGTGCACAGGCTGGTTTGAAGGCAGAAAAATGTGAAATTAATTAGCATTATCCTTACATCCAGCACAAGCTGCCACCATTGAAAACGAGTTAACACTGTTCCTACATAAAATGTTCATTGACAGCCGCTTCCACTCAGTCCTGACTGGAGCAGGCTGGAGTTGGCACAGACCCTTACATGTTGTTAGATACAATCTGAATGACAACCGCTACCGTGTGCTGAATGGTGAAGGATCAAGTATGTTAGGACATTTACATATCATTGGACACAATTGTTAATAAGAAACCATACTTTGGACAGCTCACCAGAGCCAAACCGTGCAACTGGGATCCTGGGAACATGCACCAGGAATCACATAGCAGAGACTGGCCTTTTTCTCCCCCCACCCCACTTCTCTACTGGATCAAATGGTACAGAGGGTCTTTACATAATTTTGAATGAAGGATTTTTCTAAACTGAACACACCTGTTTGACATTTAACTCCATCAAGCTGCCCTAAAAACTTGCCTTGTGACAAGTCCTTCCATGCAGCCCTGCAAGGGACACATGGGGCATGGCTAAGAAATACAGTGAAAACAGGACATTAAATTTGGCAGTCCTTCGCTTCCCAACTCTTACATACTCCTCCTGACTTTACATTCATCCTGCTGCAAGTTTGCTGTTTGCCCTTCCCTTGTCCCACAAGGACTCTACAGTCAGCTTTAGCTACTGAAAGGAAAACCATAATTTTGAGACTGGTTTTGAACCACACACCCAACCTCAGAGACTTCCAAAGCTCTGTGGTACCACTTTGCTCTTTGTAGCACAAGGCTGGGAAGAGGCAATTATCTGGACAGCCTGTTCCATAGAGGAGACACAAGATAACATGGTGCTCTGCTAAGGACCGGCAACGCCCTTCGTCCAAGCAGCCACAGAGTCTCGTGTCAGGACACTGCATCCAGGAGAACACTGCTGCCCTGCATTTGTATTACTGTCCTCAGTATCACAGCATCAACCACTGTGGCTGCCAAACTGTGAGGATTCAGGGTCACAGCCACTTTAGTCACATTTTTATCCTGCAACATCCCATCATGCCTTTGTTGTCGAATTTAGAGAAGGATTATCACCTCTTACAGCTCTGGAGACAAAGAGCCAGCCCAGGAAAATGTCCTCCTTGTGCACAAAATTCTGTAGGACTCAAGCAGTCTATAGGAAATTAGGATTTTGATGACACTTGGTTTTGTTTATATTGTTTTTTGTTCCTGAGTGCCCTTGTATTGGGAAGCTGTTATGAGGTGCATCTCACCATAAGCAGCAAGGATCCAGCACATCCCTTAAAGTCCTTTGCCAACACACAGGTACACACACACATACTTCCCTCCTTCCCTGCAGTACAGACCAGAAGATAACACGGATAAAGGACAACTTGAACTGCAGCTTCAGTGCTCTTGACTGGTACTGCCATGAGACAGGCCTCAGGGCCAGTCACACCAGATGCTCTTCCCATTGCCACACATAGTCCCTCTTCCCTCTGCAAGGAATTCTGTCCATGTGGGACAGAACAGTCAGCCCAAAGGCCTTTAACCCAAGCAGTTTTCAATATCCATCCAGGGGAAGCAGGATGGCTTCAGGAACACAAAGCAACACAAGAACACTCTGCAGACTGCTCAAAGGTACAAAGCCACTTACCGCTGGCAGCTGGACACAATTGGAACTGACATCGTATTCAATATACGCCACTTCTGTCCCTTCTTCAGACTTCCCATCTCTCATGTAGCAAACATCCCTAGTCCAGTTGGTGAGACGATCCACCTCCTCCATTGCGTAGACGCAGAGCGCAGACTCCTCGCTCAGTTTCCCAGAAGACAACTGCCAAGCAGAGAAGGCAGCGAACAGCACTTCTCCCTCCGTGTCCAGCTGCCCCTGGGCCAGGTCTTTCCCTGGCCGGGTGACATAGGCTGCTTGCAGGAGGCTGTAGGTATTGGCTTTGCTCTGGCAGACCAGAGGTAACTCCACATATGAGTAATAATGAGAGTCATCCAGGCAGATACGCGAGATGTAGGTCTTGTACTCACGTGACTGAGATTTGAGGTCCCGCCGGTAGAATAGGAAATAGACACTCGAGCGGTAGGTGAATGATTTAATGAAATGGTGGTTATACTCTGAGAGCCGCCCCACGGCCAGTTTTGCTGTTTCTTCATAGGAGAAAATGGAGTGAGAGTCTGTTGCTTGAACATCCCCTCCAAGAGCCCTGAGATTTCGGGTGGTGATGGGAGGAATCCCTCCTCCCACTCCTCGGCTGGTGTACCCTCGTCCCACAAACAGCAAAGGGACCTCATCCTTGGAGTAAGCTATGAGTCCCACAGTGGTGATATTGGGATCGTTGGCAGCAACATACTGAGTGTCACCAGGGCTCTCTGGTCGGAAGAGGACGTGGTCGATGGATGTGAGGCTCCTCTTCTCACAGATTCCCTGGTGCACACTGCCACACACAATAAGCTCCTTCTGCACTGCATTCACCAGCAGCAGCTTGTTGTGATTGTCAGTATGGTGTGCCTGAGGACACTCCAGCTTTGAGACTGGGGGCAGGCAATCCTTACTGTCCAGAACTGGTCCAGTCTGAACCATGTTCTTCATCAGCAGGTCAGATGTCAGCTGAAAGAGAAAGTTGGTGGCCCCCAAGTAAATGGTCCCAGATTCCAAGTCCATGGACAGGTGGAGGAATTTTGTAGTGTTGCGTGAGAATGTGACATACTGCAGTCCCCGTGGAATTGCTGCTCCCAAGAAACAGAGAACAGGGAGGAGGAACGTTCCCAGAGGCATGGTAAACACTCTGTAAGAGAGGAAAGGCTGTTACAACTCCTCAGAACCAGGAGTGAAGATTAACACCCAAAATCCTTCAAGAGCTTTCCCATTATGAGAGATGGGCAAAGAGAACATGAATATCATAACATAAATAACGTGAATTAGAGACCTTAACATGAGAGCCAACACAGGACTTTTGCAGCAAGAGCCCTGCAGGAGTATCAGAGTCATCTCCACACCAAGATGACAGGCACAGCATTCTCAAGAGAAGCTGCCAAACTGCAAGTAATGCAACATTGAAGCTGATCATTGCTCTTGTAACATCAGAAAAAGCCATGTTTAACTTGAATCCTGCACACAGTTATGATGCTATATTGGAAGTTCTCCAGGACAGGACCACATTTCTATAGGAGCCAGCTCACTGTATACAGTGTTAATGAGCAACATCACAGTAAAACAAACCACTATTCAAGACAAACACAAACACAACCTGCAGGACCATTGTTTAAATAAACTGTAGCGGAGACCCAATTCAGAGCAAACTAATAAGCTCTTCACTCTGTATTTGATCTAGGTATCGTAACTAAACTAAACTAAACTCTTTTTGTTATCACTTATGGCTATCAACAGCATCTTTTTGGGTCTGAGGCTCTTCCACAAGTGATCCAGAAAGAAACCTTCTCATGCCATCTCTGCCACTGAGCATCACCCACCCACGTAGAACCTGGGTGTCAGGAGGAAGCCTCCAGAGTGTCAGCCATAGCACCTCCCAGCCTCCTCCCCCAGGGCCAAGGCAGTCCCTGTGGGCCCCCATCTCCTTGGGCATATCCAAATGAGGGGAAGACCTGCTCACTTGTTTCTGCACCCTCTGGGGTAGAAGTCTCTTGCTGGCATTCGTCTCTCTGCAATACTTCTCCCATTACTATGAAAGGTGATTTTTAAACACGCCTGTTCCGTGGACAGTGCTCCATTCCTTCTGTCCCATGCCTCAAAGTGCAAGCAAGTCCACGTGGGGTGGGTGTTGGACAGACCCAGGGAACCACCAGACCTGTTTTGCTCCTCTCCAGAGGATGTTTAGATCAACTCTTGAAATCTACTGTGACACACCCGAGCCATGCCATGGATGGGAACAACTGCTCTGGACAGCATGGGGAACCCCACAGCATGGTGGAAATGTGGTAATAAGTACCTGCAATATTTAGATTAATGCTTTCCCCATGGAGAAAGGACAGCAGCTGCAAGTACTCAATAATTTACTATGAGTACCACCTCATTTAAATTGAGAAGTAGGTGGTGATGCAGCTGTGAATCTATTTCCTTCCTTCCCTCCCTCCTCTTGCAGGCAGGGTATCAAAGCTTCATAGAGCTATACAGATGCCAAGTTGGATCAGAGGCTCTAAAGAGCTGATGAGTGCTGTATCTCCTCCAGAACTGGCCTGTAATCTGCTGTGCTCATTTTGGCAACTCAGCTCCTCAAGGGTGATGTTAATTTTGTAGTTAAAGTTAAGAAAACTATCATCACTTCCCTCCTATGGGAACATCCCTCTTGGGTTTTCCTGGTAAGCTCAAAGTGCTATTAGCCCAGAAGTGCTTAAAGCACAGCAGTGGAAAAAGATCAGCAGCATTTCAAGAGAAATACTCTGCATTTATCTGCAATACAAATATTCTGCATTTATCACAGGACTTAACCAATTTAGGTAACAAACTTCTCACCACACAAACGGTGTTCTTACACTCTTTCTGTACAACACTCAGCACACAATGTGCAAAAAACACAGTAGTAATGCTGAGAACAAACGCTATAAGACTCTAGATCCATCTCCTATTTCCCTGCTCTTGAAAAAAATCCCCACAAAAGTCTGCTTTCAGGCTCCTCAGTCAGTAAAACCAGCATCTTTGCTCTACCAAAAGACCAGTTGAGAGGATTAGTCTACTTGTGAAATCCAGCGGATGGAAGGTATTATAAATACAACACTTTATTAAATATAGGCTTTGTGAAGCTCTGGACAAGTTCCACTTCACACGGTTCTTGTAGGTAAGTAGGTAGTGCTGTCAGGATATTCCTGGGCGCAGGAATGCCAGCTCTGGGCTGGCAGCTTTCCCCAGGAGCACACAGCCGCTGATTCACACTGTACCAGCGCCGTGTTTAGGCTACGTGCACACTGGGGCTTTTGTTTGCCCTGATAATGGACACTTAGTGCTTTCTGCTTCACAGCTATGAACACACTCTGCTTCACCCAGTTTGCTTCACTGGCAAACTGCCTTGAACTAGCTTTGGAGTCTCTTTTCCAGGACGTAAGCACGTTGTAACACCTGAGAGAAGTCATCATCATGCAGGAGATATTGCCTGTGAAGCCCAATAAGAGGTAAAGCCAGCAAGCAGATATACACAGACTGAAGGAGGGAGACTTAACTTGATTCCATCAACTCAGGTTTACATCAGCAGAGCAGATCTTGTCACAACTCCAACATGTGAGTTATTTTTATGGCATTCTCACCATTTCTATTGGAGAAAGTTTGATTTAAGGGACTCCTTAACCACACAACTGTCTCTATACCTCTGCTCTGCCATCACGCAGATATCACGATGGGTTGTTGTGCAAGTCTGTGGAGTTTCCTCACTTTCAAAATGCCTGCAAACAAAACAACAGGCTGATGGCCATCCAACAGCAGGAGCTTGACTGTGTTGTGAACAGAGCCACACTGACATGAAGAAGAGAATCTTTGATCTGGAAGCAGCTGAGGATCACAAGACGTCATTACACTACACCACTCAAAGGAATCTGTAATCTTCTTTCAAGCTAATGCAACCTTCCTCTGCCAGCATTTGCACAGTAAAATCGGCATGCATCTCCACGACTTAGGAATCCTGAAATAGTGGCTTTCTGGCTAGAGGCTGTGCCTACAAGCTACACAACTCTGCTCTGTCCCCCACAGAGCACACTGACAACTGTCAGGGCAGAACTAACACACACAATCCACCAGTACTTGAACTGAAAGCCCAGCAAATGACACCACTCTAGCAACATGGATGCTGTTAAAAGCTCTTTCATCTGTATTTGAATCTATTCCTAATCTTTCACTGAAAGCATTTTACCTATTGGAGCACCTGTATTAGAGATTGGAAAAGCAACTCGATCTTCAATTCAGCAGATCAAAACCAGATCTTGCTGTGGTCAAACGTCTGACCTGTAGCAACTCTTCTTTCAGTAACCAATACCCCCTAGAAGTCACTTGGCTAAGAGCTAATCCTCAAAGGTGCTCCAGGGTAAAAAACTGCTATCTAGTCCTCTTGACTCTGGGAGAACAGAGAAAACAAAACAAAAGGGTAGTACAGCATGTTCTGCAAGCTAGTTCTAATCACCCTGCACAATGGATAAACATTGAATATAGTGCTCTTTGTTGCTCTTTGCTAAAGAGCCATTAGGAAATGAACATGTATTCATTGCTAGGTGAGCAAACATACATTAGAAATGAGCAGTAGTGTGTGGCTATCAGTAGCCAGAAGTATTTGCACCCTACATGAAAATTGAGAGAAAAAAAAGCTAGCAGTGTCTTTTGATTCCATTTTCCAAGTTGTTTCTCAAGCACAGGCATCACTGCCTTTTTTATGCTTGCCTTTCAGTTAAGCCCATCACAACCTCTCTGGGAGGACAGGAAGGAGGAGGATAACCTACATTTAAATCTGATGGTTTCATGACAGGCTACACTACTGAGCTCTTTATGGATTTACTGAACCGTTCTGCTTCCTGTGCTCATTGCTAGTGTATAACACAGCTGTTGCAGACAGATTGCACTGAAAGTGTGTAGCCTTTAATTAATTCTGAATGCAATTGCCAAGGCTTAAAGATTCTTTTTAAATATTCCATTTTTTTTGATGAATTCCCGCTAAATAGGAAAACACTCCAGACAATACTCTGAACATTGCCTCTAACTCACTATAAAATATTAATATCCAAATGATACTTCTGGGTTTCATTTATTTAATCTGGATCACAACAGAAGGGCTAGAGGATTAGTCAATTCTTCCACAGAATATTTAAATCACATCCACAGAACAACAACCAGTAATGTCAAAGAAATGGCACTATTTTGTTACTTGGAATTCGAAGTAAGACCATGTTTTCTGTAGCACTATTTTTACCTTTCTGACCTCATGTATCCCTCTCAGAGACTTTACTCATTTATTAAGGAAAGAAACCCAGAACTCATTTGGACACATTTTAACAGTGTATCAACACATAAAGATTATTTCAATCCTCACAGATTATTTCTCTAATACCACATTCTATCCCTTAACATGGAGAGGTCAGTTAATGTTCCAACTTCTAGGCTAGATTTCATATTCAACACCAAACTCAGCAGAATTATCCCTGGAAAAAAAAAGTAGGTCCCTGAAATTTGCACCTGCAATTTCTACTGTATCATTTGCAGAGCCAACCCGCAGTGAGAGCACTAAAAGATTTAAAAATTAAAAGCACCATTCTCCCAGCTGCACGACGACCCTTGTGCTCCAGCACATTCAAATGGCCCAGCAGCAGGAAGACGACCACTGCTGTGTTTTCTGCACAAAAGCCCTGAATTACAGCCCCCTCCTAAGCTTCATATGCTCAACAGAGACTTGCTGTTTTCTGCTGTGAAAGATGGCATTTCCATTAAATAAATAAATCTTTTTTTGAGTCTTATTTACTACTACCAGGCTAGTTCCCTCCTTTGTTGTTTAAGAACACTTGCAGCAAGCAGCTCTGGCAGAGATGAACACAAACCTCTGTTTTCCAAGTAAAATTGACCCCAAGGAGAATCCCAAGTCCAAGCCATCCTGTTGGTGCAGGACTGGTGCAGACAAGAGATCTCTGTTACACCAGATGTGAGTAACACCAGAGCTGAGGTCAAAACAACTTAAAAAAACCTCAAAACCTTTAAAGACAAAATATCAAATCTGAAATCCTGAGCTACAGAATTAACAGTATTATTAGATAAACATTTGGGAAAAATTTATATTCCAAACACTTGATAATTACTGCTGACCATTACAAGCTACTTTTCTGGATGGGGGTTGAAGTTATACTAATATTGTTAACTTTATGATATTTCCGTCACTCTAATGATGCTCATGCATTGTTCTTTGGAAAAAACAGTTCAAAGTTTTTGTGGAAATTTAGAAAACCCCTCTGGGTCATCTAATCATTCATTTTAGCCATTCTGGAATTAACTGATGGTAGTGAACAGGTATTTCCCCTAAACAGCTCTAGAACAACTGAACTTTACCCTTGCACAGATGAAAATGTGTTATAAACAATAGTTTAAGCTTCCAGTACAACTGATTAATGAAGAGTTAATGATTAATACAATGTTAAATAGTGAACATTTTAGAAATAAAGACAAACTGCACAAACATTTGCAAGGAATATAAAAAACCCCACCAGCTGCTTGCTGTTAAAGAAGCTTTCTTCATAGAAACTCTGTCATTGTAAATTGAGAATTGACTTTTCCATTTTACCATCCTTTCAAATGCCAACAAAATGTGAACTAAAGCACCATGGTGTATGTGCATTTTTAAAAGGGGAAATCAAGCCAGTTCTTAGTTCCTCAGCATCTTAACACAACCAAAGGATAACATTCTGCCAATGTTAGACATTTGAGGATTAGAGTTCTTTAGGATCTGCTCCAACTTTCTGTGTAATCAAACTACAGAACACTAGAAACCACCTCTTCTTCTAGCCCATGAGCTCCTGACTAAAGTCTTATAGAAACTACACCTTAACCCAGCAAACTGCTCCCTGAGAGTTCTTTACCCCAACTAAAATGCCTCGTCATTTTGTCAAACTTTGCTTGTCACAAAATCTTCCCAGTCAAAGAAGCTTCTAGTCACTTTTTGCATGAACAGTTTGAAAACTAATCCTTCTTCTTAATCCTCCTTGGGCAAGAAGATAAAGACAGCTATTCGAACTCTGACAGAGGTCCACCTACACAGAAACCCTGGCTCCAGCAGCAGACAATAATAGATGCCTAAGAAGTAGTCTAAGGGCAGACAAGCATAAGGCAATCCTTCCCTTATACATCCTGCCAGCTTTGAGCCTTCCCAAATCACAGATTGCAGCCACGTGTAATCCTCGAATGGATACATTAAATGGTCAGAGCTTCTTCAGTCAGAAATACTTCGTTTTTCTTGTAGCTCTTTGAGCTCATCCCGATTTTGTGAGCACTATTTCATTTTTTTTTAATGTACCTGACTTGGATGAGCACTCCCCTTTGACAGCACCTGACCTGAGCAGGCCACCCCTTCAACCCGCCAATGCTGCACTCAGAGCAAATGTTACTTTGCCCAGTCCGACCCACCAGCCCACAGCCTCCTGCTCTCCTAGCTGCCACATCACTTGTCAAGTTTGCATCCACTCAAATACCATCCGTAACTTAAGTATTCCCCCAGACAAGTAGTCAGGAAAAAAATATCCCATTGTCTCAAAGTGTATCCAGAAAGCCTAGACAAGTTTAATCCAGCTGTAATAGAACCCTGCTAGGAAAGCAGATCTCACTGAAGTTACCCATCCAATTCACCCTGCTTAGCAAATTCTCTGTTTCTACACAAATCTGCATAAATCTAAGCCCATCATTCCCCAGAGGATCAAGAACCTAACTGTTCAACAAAATACAGACTAATATTTGGAGCAGAGAGAAAACCCCACAGTACCCAGGAAATTCCAAGAGCAGATTTCCCATTTCTGGTTAACTGAGATCCAAGAAACTGTTTTGGATCTGTTTAATATGAACTAAACTGATTTAAAAAACCTGTCAGCTAAGGCTCTTGAAAAAAAGGTTAAGCTATAATAGAATTAAACTTATAGTCTCTATCATGATTTAATAAGTAGTTAAAAGACAGGAAATAAAGTTTCCCTGTCAGATGAAGGTTATAATGAGATCTGCCAAGAATTTATTCTGCAACCTGCACTGTTAAATATGTTCAGCTAAGATCTAAGGAGACAAATATATCTAGAAGTGGCAAATTTTATTATTAAAAAAATTCTTCATCACAATCAAATTCAGAAAAGACTGCAAAAAGTAACAGAACCCAGGCACTTTTAAGTAACTACACAATATCTTAGATGTCAATAAATACCAAAACCAACAAAAATTTAGGGAAACACAGCAGGATCCAAATAAGCTGTTATTACTCAGAAAAACTTCTGCAACTTGGTAGTTAGTTCAGTATTTAGTATCAAGCAGAAAGGCAAATGCAGCCTTTGGAGTAATTATGAAAAAACCCACGTATTCCCACTATGCTGTTGAATGCTGAAGGCAGTTCTGATTCCCACATCTGAAAAAGGAGAGAGAATGAAAAAAGGGACAACAAAGATGACCAAAAGCAGAGAGCAGCTTCCATATAAGGAGAGATTGAGCAGAACAGGACTTTGGATGGACAAAGAAACAACCAGGGAGAAGATATGGAAAAGTCAAGAGATCTGAAACTTGACATAGTGTCAAGATGAAAAACAGGGAATAATCGACCACCATGTCTTACAGTGCAGCTAAAAGGGAGCACTCACCAAAGTTACAGATAACTTTCCTAAGCCAGTTCAAGGATATTGTCCCTGGACATAGAATATTTCAAATAACACTTAAAATGCATAATTAAGTTGTAGAGCTCACTGCTGTGGGATGTCATAGAGACCAGAAACACAAACAAGTTAGAAGAAGGATTATATTAACTTAATGGAGAATAGATATGGTCAAGATCAGATGGTGAGATACAACTCCTGGCCAAGCAGGGCCCTAAACTGATGATGGTCATAAGTTGGGAGAAAAATGAAGTGGGGGGAGAATGAAAAAAACCCAAACCAAACCCACCACATTATACATGCCCTGTTTCTTACAGCCCTCATTAAGTGTCTGCTTCTGGATCTTGTCAAAGGCAGAATACTGAGCTATGCAGAGCTTTGCAATTTGCCCCAGGATGACATTTCTATTTAAACTTCTATTTTATGGTACATTTATAGCCTTTATTTATTTTTAAATATTAAGAATGTAACTCTAGCCCTGCCTAATCGCATATTTAGGAGGCTGAAAGCCTAACCTCACTGGCTATTTCTAAAAGCAGTATCTCTCATATTAACATTTAGATACCATCTAACTAAATCCTGACAGCGCAGCACAGAAGTTAATATGCACCATGGGAAGCCAAAGCCAAGGCTGGAGCCACGGTGCACACAAGTGGCAGAATCAAGTTTAATGCACCAACAGTCCTTATTCCAGGAACAGCTCTTCCCTGTCTGCCAAAGGTTTGATGGAAACTTCTCACTCAGACACTGACAGAACACAGCAGATAACGTGTTTGCCGTCGGAACAGCCAAGCCTTCAGCAGAACCACGAGTGCTAAAAGTAGGTCAGGACCGTCCGTTCTAACCAGGGAGAAAGGAAAGCTGGAGCATGCCAGACTGTTTGGCCAGGTATTACAGAAAACCTTCATCTGGGATTTCATCACTACTTCAAACAGATGTGATTCATATTTTACCGGCCTCCACCTCAAACAAGGCACACCTTCCCAACCACACTGCCCTCCCTATCATTAGGGGCACCTCTCCCCAGCCTCAGCCAGGATCCTCCTGTTCCCAGCTTTGGCTCCACAGGCTACAAAAGCCAGAATCTTGCTCTGTACTACCTGTTCTGTGCTGATTTCTGTAAAGCAGAAATACACAATTGCTTTGTCCAGAACCAGCCAGGACAGCACACAATCTCAGTGTAATCACTTTTGCCTTAGAGTCTATTTTCCTTGGCAGGATTCCCTCCAGAAGGGAGAGAGACCTCTGCAACCAGCACATGCTTCCCAGGGGACAGGACCATGACCCCTAACCAAGCTCTCACATTTCAGAGGCAAAGGCCACTCTCGCAAGCCAAGTTCTTCTGCATCCAGTCTGGCCTTGGAGTAACCTAGCAAGAGAAGAGAGGAGCTTCAAACACCCTGTGAAAGTCCTGTAAAAAAGCACCAACCCTACACTTTCACCACAAGAGGAAACCCCACAGTCTCCATGTCAGCATCACCCCTGCAGGGTTGCACAGTAGAAAGGAGAACAGACACGACCGCAGAAGGGATAAATTCCATCAGTGGTACAGCCCACAGGCAGACACACAAGGACCACATCATGAGCTCTGCAATCCAGTTGTCAAGATGCAAATGAGAAATGTTAAACACTGAAACCTGCCTTCAATAAATCCTTTTGGTCTGCAGACATTCAGCAGTGCAGGGTGCTCTGTTCTGCTAAAGAATCTTCCTCAACACCTCTTAAATCTTGGATTTTAGCACCACAACAGCTTTATAAAGAACTAATATGCTGGGTGGACAGGAAGGAATTCTCCTTGAAATTATCCTCAAAATTTACTTTTCTGCCCTCCCCAGCAACCTTCTGGAGAACCATACAGCCTGACAGCAGTTCGACAGTCTTCCCCTAGCATTCCAAGACTGTCAGCAGTTCTGGCTACAGCCATGAATACAGGCAGAAACATGCAAATACATTTAATGTAATGCAGCCACATGAGTAGCACCTATCCCCTCCCACCCAGGAGAGACAGCAAAATCAACAGAACTCCACATCACTACCACAATCTGCTTGTGGTTTGCCTTCAAACCAAGATGGGGTGTATTCTCTCTTGTATTACTCAAGTCATGTTAAAGCATTACCAGAAGTGACGCTTTCATCAATTGATCTCCCATGAATTAGTGCCTAAGCCAGGAAGGTTCTCAGTTGTCAGCTACAAACTATTAGGCTCAATATCTGGCAATTAGGTTACACAGGTCTTCTAGATAATGATCCAAGATGAGGTGGTCAGACATTTTCTTCCATCTCTGCAAACCACTGCCAAGGCTTTCATAACAGATAGCAACACTCCATGCTGTACAAAAAGCCTGAGGACCTTCCCAAGCTTGGGAAGCTTCACACCTGCATAACAACTATAAAGCACAACAGCTCCCACTGCATTACTGCAGAAGTCTCAACAGGCTAGGTGCAGATCCAAGAGCCAGTATCAACTCTGCACCAGTCTCAACAGCTCCAAGCAATGACTGTCACACAGGCTGGATATCTTGGATATTCAGTGCTTTCAAATGTAGCCCACCATGAAATGGTGGCCCAGGCACTATCCATGAAGGGCTCTCCAGTTGCACGTGGTCAAGAAGCCACAGGCTATGAGCAGCAATGCAGCATATTGTTCTGCCCTGTAACCACAACCCTCCATCCCAGACATTGTCTACACTTGGAAGTTCTTGTTTCAAGGATAAAATTCAGAGCACCAGACTGCATATGGATAGGGGTGGAAAAGCTGCTACTGTGCATTGGCTATCAGGCAGTGTTCTCCATTCATATCACTGTGGGTCCACAACTTGAAGAAGTGAAAATAAGCAACAGGAAAATTAAGTGGCAGAGAAAGCAGAAGCTGGGACACTGCAAGATTTGGTACTTGGAGAAACAAACCATGTGGAGCAAGAGTTCTCTGGTTTACTTTGTTAACAGGCAGACATCTAGCCACACCTTATGTAGAACAAGAAATTTTATAGCAAGACAAAATAAATTTTAATGCCATGAAGTGGCTTCGCAACATGAGCTTCTGTTCACTCAGATTGAGGAGATCCTAATTTTATGACAAAACATTTGAGCTACTGGTCCTGTTCAGGGATGAAGAAGCTTCTTTGATGCCATCCTAAAGGCACAAAGGTTCAGAACCAGCTACCTGTTCAGGAGAGCCATGAATTTTAAAGACTTTATGGTTAAGACTTCTCCACTTGGTTTGCTACCCTCCCACCTGCACAGTCCGACAGCCACTGGCTGGGCAGGACTGACTGGCTCATCCCTTCCCCTTTCAGGGTAGCCCAGACCTTCACCCTAGGGCTGCAGAGATGCACTAAACAGGTCTGCAGTGCTAGTCTGAAATGCAAACTGCCATGAGCAGGAATTTCAGTCAGCATAACTGGCTGTCAGCCTTTCAAGAGAAGGCTGCCTTGCCAGGGTCACCCCTGGGCAAAAAAGTGCCCAGGAGACAGGAAAACCAGATTTATGGTAGTTTGTTAGGAATAGCACTGAATTCTACGTCCGAGTGGCTGCTCTTCTGTTGGAAGGAACAGCCAGACAGAGCAAAGGCTGGTAAGAAAACAAGGGGAAAGTATGCACATCTGTGCAGGAAGGATAAACCGTAGCCTGTGGTCAGCACAGTTCTGTTTGCAGACTGTCCCAGTTCCAGGCACCCTTCCTCTGTCAGTTTAAGCTACATACTCCACACACATGGCAGGGACTGTGCCGTCCTCCGGGAAAGGAAACTGTTCTACTCTGCCACACAGAAAACTAATCAAACCTCCAAAAAAGTGTGGCTCACACAGTGCTCTTCAGACTTATATCAGCCACCTAATGTCAACCCAGAAGGCCACAGTGGGGCTGGCACAAGTTTAGCCTTATAAAGTTTTAATTTAAATCTTCTAGGGGCTTAGTGGGAAATACACTAGTTAAACACATGGATCAGCTAGGAATAGAAAAGATCATACCAGCTAAAGATGGGTTCAAACTAAATCTAATCTGGACAGACTATCTGGAGACTGGCAGACAGGTCCAGCAGGCACAGGAACAAGCTGAGAGAGAATCATTGCTTGAGCAAAGCTACTCATGAAAACAGTAATTGAGAAATTGAGAGCAAGAGAGGAGAGATACTCTATAAATAGTGTAACAACTGAGCTCATTGCTACTGTGCAACTAAGAGATTTCGGGTTTGGGATAGAAAATTCTTCCTGCATCAAACAGCCGACTAAATAGGTGCAACAGGTCAAGACAACAGGGGAGCAATCAACAGGAAGGAACATTAGTCCACTCCACCTGGTGCCAATCTTCCCCTACTGACTCCTGTCCTAAACCTGTATGGACTCCACCTGGCTTCTTTCTCAGCCCCAGGCCTGCCTGTACCACTCACAGCTGTAATCTGAGCACACAGCTTCTCAAGACAGTTTCCGTATCTTTGGGAAGGGGCTATAATTTCCCAAAATACATCAACTCAGTTTTCAGTCATAAGAGCATTCCTCCAAGAATATACAACATCTTAGTTCTGCTACCGGTCAGCTTCCCACAGCAGCTCCCCAAGGACCATAGCAGCGGAGTTAGTCAACAAAAGGTTAAAAAAAATCCCACCAAAACAAACAAACAAAAAAATTAAAAAAGCAAAAAGATACTGCCTAACAGCAGAGATCATGTCTCTAGGGACAAAAAGACAGATAGCCTCCTTCTGAAATTAAAAGGAAAAGTTCAAAGAAACAACTAAGGCTGTTCTGTACTGTGCCCTCTGCATCTACAACCATGTGCAAGATCAGACTTTCAGGGGTGAAGTATCTAGAAGTGAGCCCTGTTTTCAAGTTATTTTTAAATGTTTAGACAGGACCTAAAATAAGACCAATGTTTTGAGTACTTCTGAAGAGTATGAACCTCACGTAGGCCATGACATTTTTAGTTCAAAAACGCTTTGGAACAGAGGGTTTACTGTTCATGCATCGGCTTATCACGCATTTTAGTTCTAATTAAGTTATGGTCCATTACAAGGCAAGAAATACCCCATTAAAGGGGGAAAATTCACACAAACAAGATTTAGGCTATCAGCAGTAAGACAGTCTCTCTAGCTCAGTAAAATGTATACTATCCCATATTAGCAGGAACAACATATGCCACTAAGGGGGAAAGTCAGCTTCTCTGCTTAGAATATTCATCTCCCCACTACCCTTCCTATCTGCATAGTTTCCAGAAATATACTCTCCACCTCTCTTCCAACTCAAGTCAACAGTCTGCAGACTCCAATAGCTAAAGGCAGTGCCTTTAGCAAGCAAGAGATGCATACTGTACATCACAAGCAGCACAGAACCAATGCAGAACACATGCTCTGCCAGGTTTTTTTTTCTACGAGTTTTATTTGCATCCCCCTCCATCCTGACAAACCAGGTTGCAGTTTTCTGGCTCTGGTCTGAAACAGGAGAATGAAATAAGCACTTTACTTTCCTGAATACTCTCCCAGGCTTCAACAATGTGTAGCTCAAGGACTTCTTGGGACAGAGGTGATTTCTGTGCATTTAGTAACCCTCAGTAGTTCCGTATTCTATGGACCTGCCCCTCTCCTCAAATACACACAGATGTTTGGCATTCACAACATCCTGTGGCAAGAAGCTTAACTTCATACATCAAGGACTAAGTCATTATTTGTTTTTAAGCTTACTACGTGCTGGCTCCATGCAATACCTATTCATACTTGTAATGAAAAAGGTAAAAAAAAAAGGTTGCTTCCCCTCAAACCTTTCCATGCCATTCAGGATTTGAAGATAACTATCACTTACTGGTTTTCAGGTGGAAGAATCTCAGTTTATTCTGTTGTTCTTTGTATGGAAGGTAACCTTCATCTCTGGTCACTGTTGCTGCTGTTCCATTTTTAAAAATTGAAGATACCTTTCTTAAGATAACAATGGTTTTCCTAAAGCTGTAGAACAGTCAACTTCCATAAGAGCTGGAGAAACTATTTTGATGGTTATCAAATACAGCAGGGATTCCTCATTTCTATAGTGAATTGCCACTGAGGTAGTTCTCTGTTAAAATACTCAGCCGAACTTCTTAAATTGAGTTTGCTCAAAAGCAAGTTTACTTTCAAGCCACAGCATTCAGCTGCACACTTCTTCCTCCAGAAGAGAGTGCATTTGTAAAAAATTTTCTCTCCCTATCAGTTCTTCAAAAACACCAATTAACTTATACTTGAATTAGCCTGCCCCGATGAAGGATGAATCCCTCCTGACAAAGTTGTGCGCCAGAACTCTAGTCTGTTCTGTGTTCTTCATGAACATCCATCAGTTTTTTTCTTCAGTAGGGGCACAGTATTCTGCAATTTCTTAACACTACGTGAAACAACATCTTTACCAGATCTTGTTCTCATGCAGAGTCATATGAGAATATTTGGGTTTGGACAGTGCTTTCATCATGACTCCCTCAAAATCCTGACTGATTTCTTTCACAAATGCAGTGATCCTAATTGCTACCCACATTCTTGATTATCAGATATAGAACTTTGTTATTTATACATGCTTAGCTCACCAAACAATCTAAACTTTCCTGCCAGGCTGAAATATCTGGCTTTTCTCTGTCCTTTGCCAGTTTCACTATTAAGAGTCAAACAAGCATTTTTTAAAGATGCAGAGATATAGAAGCATAACTGGAATTAAAAAAGGAAACAAGGCCATTAATATCCAACAGAAGAGCAGAGAGGGAAAATATATTACCTAGAATTACAATATTTAGTGGTAACAGCTTTTTAAAAATATAAACCTACTTCACAATTTAGGGCTTTGAACCATACTCTAAGGGTTGGAAGGAACACCTCAAAGCCCTCCAACAGCCCATAACTGGTCCTGATGAAAGGGGAGAACCCTTCTCTCAAGGTTCTACAAGGACCTAAGGTGCTTTCAGAGGCAAAATGTAGAAACTGATTTGGAACTTTATTTTTTACCTCACTGTTGATATGTGTAGGTGTATTATTTTTTCACTGAGAGATGCTCAGATACTACCAAAACAATCTAGTTGTTACAAGGTTAAATAATGAAACAAACAGAACATCTATTCCTAGTGAAAAAGAACTCAATGTGCAGTGGGAGACATTTCAGAAAGAGAATTTCAAGACAACAAGATGCATGACCAGAGCACCATTTGGAGTAGTCTTTCACTGAAATACTCATCTGGAAGCAGATCTGGAGCTTGAAGCAGCTACGCAGACGCTTCATATCCCATATGAAAGAAGCACATGGCCCCAGGTCTAGAAACAACCAACTCCCCACTATTCTGACCACTCTGCAGAAAGCACACTATACANTCTACAAGGACCTAAGGTGCTTTCAGAGGCAAAATGTAGAAACTGATTTGGAACTTTATTTTTTACCTCACTGTTGATATGTGTAGGTGTATTATTTTTTCACTGAGAGATGCTCAGATACTACCAAAACAATCTAGTTGTTACAAGGTTAAATAATGAAACAAACAGAACATCTATTCCTAGTGAAAAAGAACTCAATGTGCAGTGGGAGACATTTCAGAAAGAGAATTTCAAGACAACAAGATGCATGACCAGAGCACCATTTGGAGTAGTCTTTCACTGAAATACTCATCTGGAAGCAGATCTGGAGCTTGAAGCAGCTACGCAGATGCTTCATATCCCATATGAAAGAAGCACATGGCCCCAGGTCTAGAAACAACCAACTCCCCACTATTCTGACCACTCTGCAGAAAGCACACTATACACTCCACAGAATGGCTTGCCAGGCATAGGAAGCAATGAGGAAGAAACATCTACAGCCAAAATACATCATCACGGGTTTGGAGCAATGTCCCTTTCTCCCTGCAGAGGTGAGGGTTTCTCCCGAAGAATTCTTGCCTTGCACACAGCACAGAAGTTGTATGTTTACCTTTAAACAGTGATGGTGCACAGAAAATAGGGCAGAAAGTCAGCCCCTGCACTGTCTAAAAGAGAAGGAAAAGATGAGGAGGAAACAAGTAACTCTCTCCTAGGTAACACTGAGTTGCTACTCCGGCTGCACAAGAATGAAGTAGAGCACGACTTGGATAATAACCGTAACTCACAACGCAGAAGTTAGTTTGTTCAGACATGATCTTTCACATTTAAAGGTACTAAAAAGCATGTCCTCTGGTGCACTTCACTGGAGCACTTTTTCAATAGGATCTGGACAGAATCAGCTCAGGATCTCAAAGAATACAACATACAGATCTCTGTCCTCCTTACAGTCTTATTTTTTATGCACCTTGAAAGCACGGATCCAGAAGAGACTGGCCTGAATTCAAGTCATCTCAAGTACTTACTCATTCCCTATTTCAAACAGCTTTGATTTAGTGGTTTTACTGGAACCACCCAGAGCAATGCAAAGCTGAGGAAACCAGACTCACCAATCTTTGTACAAGTGTTATATGTACTCGGGATTTATTCTTGGATGCTCCAGATTCAGAGGTTTTCTGAAAACTTGCTCTTTATGACCTGAATTCAGTCAAGGTCTACTACCAAACTGAAATCACATGGGCTACACATTCAGAGAGGTCTGGGCTGTGGGTTGCTGTCTGGTTTTGTTCATTGTTTTTATTTCTGCTGATTCCTCCTGCTGCCATAGTTGCAAGTCCAACCAGCAGACATCCTTCTGATGAAGGGCTCCTGGATTCCCAGTGCTCTAACACGATACTCATCTCTTCAGTGCAAAAGTCAGTGACTCATCTAAATCAGCTTCTTGTATTCAGGTGCCAGGGTTTCACTTCCCAGCCAGAAGCTCATGCAGATCTGCAGATCTCCAGCAGCCTATTCAGTCTGGGATCTCTGGTGTACCACCCTACATTTGATATTTAAATTCCCATATTCAAATTACACATGTTCACTTACAGAGTGCTCCACCAGGCAAACTGACATGGAGTTGTAACTATCCTGTTTAACAGGAAGCAGCATGAAAGGAGAACTCAGTTTCAGGGAGACATTTCTTCAACGGTCTAGAGCTGTCAACACCACAGAGCTCAGCCAGCACAAAGCAGCTCATCACACTCCATGGTGATTGACAGACAGAGATGAACGTCACTCCCGCTCCAGGAGCCTGTCTTCAGATTTGGCAAAACTCACTGGCCCATTTCTAGTTATAGATCACCATCAGAAAGTCACGTTTTTGTTCTGCTTGTTTCTGTTTGCAGGTCGAACTCATTGCCTTATACAGAAAATTCAAAGTTATTTTTTACATTTCAAGTACAGCACCAGAGGTGCCAAGAAGACTCTTGCAAAAAGTGTGCAGTGGCCTGACTTCGGCACCACTGCAACCCAAAAATCCCAATCAGTCCCTCAAGAAAGTTGCAGTGCAGTTGGAGGGGAGATTAAGACAAAGATAAAAAAGACAAGCAAACAGGCAACCTTTGCAATAAATACATCTGCTTAACAGCAGAACTCTACAGAATAAAGCTTTTGTTGAAGAGATGCCCTTCATCCTTCATAGGATTTCCCTACATAAAGGGAATGTTCTCTTTGCAAAGGGAGTAAGTGCACATTCCCACATACAGCCACTCACTCTTTCCAGCAGAGCACGTGCCTGGTGAACTTGTCCAACTAATCATAGGTGGCACAGTTTGTCAGGTGGATTTGTTATGCAGCAGCATCAAGAGGCTGCCCAGCATGACACTGTCCACACACACGGAGGTGATCAGGAACGCGGAGGAGCCCGGTGGGCTGCAGCAGTCCATGGGCATCCCAGTGCTGACTCCCGGCGCATTTTGCTTACCATCTGGACTCTTGAGAACGTTGAGACACCTTCATTTCTCTTACTGAAGAGTGTGCCTCAAGCTGGAAAAAACAACATAGCATGAAATGCAAAGACTATTTTTCCAATAAATTAAATCTCTGTTGCACTTGACTCCCACTGTGGTTCCCTTCCCCCTGAGAAGGCAAGGTTTGGCCAGCTGCACAAAGTCCAGGCAGCCCTGGGAAAACAATGGGATCTTTTTTTTGCCAGAACCAGCCTTCCCGTTCACCCTTCTAACCATGGCATGGAGGACACCCCTCAGTGTGTCTGCAGAGGAGAGGAGTCTGTTGGCATAGCAACTGTACACGCTAACTCTGCTAATGAACAGGGATAAAATGTTTTGTTCTCATTAGGAAAAATACAGACACATTCCTGATTGGTGAGTAATGTCTCTGCCTCTGGGAGATTAGCTCAGAGCTGTGCAGCCTGAAACAGCCTCAATTCAGCCCACTGCACTGCTTCCCTTGAACAGCCACTCTCCAAGGACCCCACGTCTCTCAAGGGAAAGCCCACAGAGCCTTCTGTAGCACTTTGCCTTCGGGCCTGAGACAGCTCAAGGCGAGAATAATGAGAAGAGGCTTGACAGGAGCGAACCAGAACAGGCACAATGGGAACACACCCCCTTGTCCCTGTAGAAGAGCCAGCTCTCGCCAGTGCCTTTGCTGCACCTGGGTCCCAAGCTACCTCGCAGCCAGTGAGAATTTCTCTCTGCTCATTCACTCCAGGTCTGCCTCACACAGGGCTCAGATCAGCCTGGGACCCCAACTTCCACTCTGGCCACACTTCCCAGTGCTGGGTGAGTAAATGGACAAAGAGCTGTAGGACACTTGACAGCAGAGCTCAGCGACCATTATGTGCCTGGGTGCAGAAAAGCAAATACTGAAAGGCAGCAGCCCTTATTTATTAGGATTTTGGCACTTAACAGTCAACAAGATCCACCAGGAGTTTGGTGTTTGCAGAATATTTGCACACTGTTGTTTCATCACTCAGGTCTTTATCTGGTGCTGACCCAGGCTACATAAAGCCACACAGGCAATACTGCTTCCCAAACTCTCTCTCCTGCCACAGGGGTCAGCACAGCAAGTGGCGGATTTCGGGTTTGGAGGCAGCCGTGGGCTGTGCTCCGAGCACCTGCTAATATCCTTCTCCAGCCCCTCAGACTTTCACCTTCTTTTCCCCCTATTCCCGCTCCTCAGGGCTCCAAACAGCTCAACTCCGCAGCTCAAAGAGGTGCAGGAGGAGAAGAGAAAAGCATCACGGAGGAAGGACCCTCCTCCCTTATGCCTTTGAGGAACTTGCACGTCCTGTAGGGAACCCAACACTGCTGCTTTCGCTCAGCCACTAAATTCGTGTGTTAACCTGTACTGCGATTTGCCCATGGAATTGCTGGGGCTTCATTTCTACTTTACATCCTTCCAGCTGAGAACTCATTTATTTCAGTCTCTAGGTAGGAACTCTATTGCCTGCAAAGCCATCTCGCTATGCCTAAAAGAGAGAAATAACGCAGGATCTTACCCAGCAGCCTGCCGGGCAGCGACAGACCCCAGCCTTGGCTGGCAGCCCCTGCCCAGCCTGCCGTGAAGCATAGATTCCTCCCAGGCCAACATAAGGCCAGAGGGGCCGGGGTGCTGTTTTCCAGCCTCCAGGCATTTTACTTGTTCCAGGCGATCCCTCCCCCAGCCCTGGTCAGAAAGGAAAAGCCGTGGGAATGGAGCTCAACACCCCGAAGTAGGCTCACCCCCAGGCGATGAGGAGCTTAACTCCCTGAGCGCCGGCGGGCAGCGCTCCCTCCGCAGAGCCTGTCAGGACCTCGGCACGGGGCGGCAGCCCTGGGAATGGCCCCATCCTGGTCCCGGCACTGCCAGGCACCCGCATCACAGCCTCCAGTGTTGTGCCAGCAGTGGAAGGACGGACCTTCCACTCACCCACCACAATCCCTCATGCTTTCCCAGGACGCCCGTTGCTCCTGCTGCTCTACCATCCAGTGTTTCCATCCTCCACCAGCACGAAGGCAGCAAGACAGAAGAGGAGAGCACGCTTTCCACATTCCCAGCAAGTCCCAGAGGCAGCATACTTAAGAAAAAGTTATCTCCACCTTGTCATCAAGGCACGTTTGCTCCCTGTTCCCCGCACGCTGCGGTACAAAGCCGCCCTCGCCGGCGCAGCGCCTGCGGTCAGCCGTGAGCCAGCATGTCAGGAGTTAAGTTCCCATTTCCATTCTCCTGACCTGCACCAACGCTGGCTGAATATCGAGCTATTCTTTGCAGCTTGATAAAGCATGAGAAAGCTAAAGGCCTCACACACTCCTCTTTTCACAGCTTGGCCCGCTGCCCACAAGCTGTCACTCCCTGGCACCCAGGGCAAAGAGAGAGAGAAGGAGGCCAAACTGCAGCCAGCTGCAATGAATCACTCGCTCCCCGTCCCTCCTCCCCGGGGAGCCCGGGTCCCTCCTTCCGGCAAGGGGATAATGTCTGCCTGGCTGCGCTGGCTTCTTTCACAGAAAAAGCCATCCTGGGGCGGCCGGGGGCGGAGGGGGGGCTCCTATTGCAAAAGCTGCTGCCACAAAAAAGCGCAAAGCAGCTCCCAGCAAGACTGAAGAACGAAGATTTCTACTCAGCAGCTGGATGGGAGCGCACGCCTGCAAGTGTTCAGCACAAACACCACTTAAAAATCTGAAGTTGGTCATTTGTCTAAATTGCAGGAAACTCTGGAGGAAGGCTCAGGCACGGAACCTGATTTGAAGGAGCGTCTTCATCCCTTCATGCCCCACTAGCATGATATTTATTTTGGGGACTGACTCCCATTACAGTCCCTTCCTGGCTCCCCTTCTCCCTCTCACTACATCCTGCCCAATTACCACGTCTCAGCCAAGCTCTTCCAGACACCACCACCATCCCCTCAAGTTTATTTTGATGACTTGCATCATACAAACTGCTTCCACACATTACAGTTCAGTCTTCATTTTTAACAAAAAGCAGCAGAGGGAAATGCATCCAAATCTCAGGGTCACTGGCATCCAAGACAAAAAATGCAGCTGAGAAGGCACAGGAACACCAAGGTCATCCATCATGTGCCTTCCTTGCACTAAAGGCCCACATTTGGAGAGCAATGCCTTTGCAAGTAAAGATGTCAGCTGTTTGCTTTGTGAGGGAGAAGATATTCATCAATAAAACACACAAACTCAGCCCTTTTCTGTCAGCCTAAGCATGAACTAAACAGTGGCATATGGATTCACATGGCACATGGGATACCTCCATCCACTTATTTCTGTCTCCTGCAGAGGTGTTCACTGCACAGTAGGAAGTCCCTGCCTGAACAGTCATATCTCTCTCCCAGTACAGAGGAAGGAGCTGCAAACTGCAGTTCTACTGGGAGAAGGGTTTTACCCCAAGCCCAGCAAAGGCAAAGTCTCACTACCTCCAGGGTGGGATGAGAGGTTGCCTTCCCAACAGCATGTGCTGCCACTTGCAGCACCCTTCTTCTCCCACCAGCACTAGTCCAGTCTCTTATCCCTAATGGCCATACAATACTGTCTGTCCCCTCCTTTCCTACCCAAGGCAGCCGTTTACATTCCAAATTCAGCATACCTGTCTGCTGGTGATGTGCTTCAAATTCAGCCAGTGCCAGGGCAGGATTAAATACATTCCTCTTATCTCTTCCTGCACTTGTGGGGTGATGAGAGAAGGAAGATTTGCACAGTTCCCACCTGGCAGACAATGTGTATTCAAACAGTGAGAAACTCATCAACTTTGTTTGGGTCACCCAGGCAATCCACAAAGGGTTTCTTTTATTACTGTTGTTGTTTGGGCTTTCAGGGTGTTTGTTTTTACAAAATCTGGAACAGCACAAAACAAAATCATGAAAAGAAACTTTTTTTTTTAAACAGAAACGGAAAGGACCTTCACTATTCCTAAAGCTACTTTCAACACAAACTAAATCAAGTTTTAAAAACACTCTTTAGAGGCAAAGGATGTCAAGAATCACAAGTAACCACATTCATATGCCACACTACATATGGATTTCCCCCTTATGATACATTTATAGAACTTTGTAAGATTTCTCTTGCACTCCTGTACATCTGCATCAGTAAGTGTCTCCTCCACAACACCTGCAGCTACAGAACTAGTACACTGAAAAGATTATTGCACTGAGTGTCCACCAGATAGCAAGCTCTGAACCTCAGGTTACCCCTTGTGCAAATGAAATACAAAACACTCCCTAAGTGTACTCATATACACCATTCCACTGTGGGAATGCTTGCTCATTCAGCATTGTCCTTCTCTGCCAGAAGGATCTCTAAATGCAAAGCTTAATAGAAACAGTTAATATCCCAAGCATGGCTCTGAGCCATCTGAGCTCTATGTGTAATATAATCAGGTTCATAATGCTCAGAATAGCCCTCTGGAGCCCTAGTACAGACTAAGACCTCACTGTATTAAGTGTTGTGTGGATAGTTGTAGTGGTGCAGTTTTCTATTCTGTAAAATTACTGATTGCCATATACAGGAACCAACCATAACCCATATTTTACAGAAGTTAGGACACAGGAGAGCAATGTATACTTTTCAAATGTCTTTTTTTGGCAGCTAAATCAAGTTAGTATTTTCACAGACATACTGAGGGAGGGAGGGAAGGGAACACTGAGGTTACTCACTCTCTCTCCAGAGCAGACAGGCAAAAGCCCAGTTCAGCTAAAGCTCACTGAGGCTCTTTATGTTCCTGTTCAGTGACAGAGGTCACTTGTCGAGGACTGAACCAGATCTAGTACAGGGCCGCCTGCTAAGCACGCTGGCAAAAGGATCTGAGCTATACCCTTCTCTGCAGTTGTTTGTGTTTCTTCAGGAACACCAAAGACCTGGAGTCTGTCCCAAAACTGCTTGCACTGCCTTTGCTAAAAACATGCCTTTTAGCTCCAAAGTAAAATTGGTCTCAAACTCCTTGTGCTCTGAAGAAAGGAAGCCCATACTCAGGATCCATAAAGTAATTGCTTGCATTTTCTAAAACACTTTACTTATGTAAATTCTAATTTTTTCAGCACAGATTCCAGGATATTTTCCTACCATAACTACAGGTTAGATCCATGTTTAAGCTGATTATCCTGTGATCCTCTTCAAGTTCACACTGCACAGCAGGTGCTGCTCATACTTCCTAAGTACCCAGAAGTCACAGCTCTTCAATTCATTGATTTTTATGAGGCACCAGGTCACACCGTCTGGCCTTCAGCTGATCACAGTTCATGAGCTTTCTGCACATTTCTGGCTTAGGAACTGTATGTGTTTGAAGTCAGTAGAGACTAGATGCCTTCTGGCAAGATGCCTCAGGAGAGAAATCCACCATTTCCCAGCTGATACAAATGGACAGGCATCCCCTCACTTCAGCTTTTATTCCCTATTTGTGAACAGGCTGAGGGAGCTGGCTATGGAGAAGGACATTCTCCTCTCAGCTAAAAAAAAAAGACCTGTGGCTTTTAGCACTGCTTTGCTTTTCTTCTGCTGTGTTGTTTCCCAGATAAGAGGAACCCCATCAGCCCATGCAGAGTGTCAGATCAGAGCCCCTCCTGCTTGCTGCCCCAGCAACAGCTTCTCCTGAGCTAAACAGAACAGGTGGGGAGGCAGGAAGAGAAACTTCCACAAAACTGTTCTTTAAACCAGATTTACGGGGATACAGTGAAACAGAGCAGGGTCATGGATGAGGGGAGATTGAACACACTTATAGTTAACCAGCAAGACAAGAAACCACAGCCTACAACAGATTTTCACAGAGAAACACCAAATCCAAACCCATCAACTGCAGACCAACTGCCTACACTCTTTCTGTACCACTGCATTGCAATCACAACCACAGTGCCACCCTTCTCCGTGGCAGTCCCTGTTCCTCTAAGAAGAGGTCATAAAAACTATCTTTTTTTTTTATGTTATGAATGATGAGGATCTGAAAGCCTGAGGTTTGTCAGCTTAGGTAAATCCTGTGAAAATGTTACTAGAGATTTTTTTCCAGAACAGGTGAGAAAAGCTTTTCAACTTCCTGAGAAAGATAATGTGTGCAAAGGCACTCCAGTGCAGAGCTTCAGGGATAGCAACAGTGGAAGTCCCATTGCTGTGGTGAACATTCCCAAGTCTGTCAGTGTGGGAAAGAGGATGAAGCTGGCTGCTGTTTTACCTAGAGTCACTCAGGAGACAAACCATCAAGATCTACAAAAATTCTGGTGGTTTCCCGAAGAGCAGTTTCTAGGAGAAAGATTTTTCATAAGGATATTCTTGACTATTGGTTTAATAACTTCTTTGTTCCAGACTACAGCTAAAAAAAAATCCTTCCTGCTATTGCTGTGCCATTCAAGACATTGTCACTGTCACCTTTCAGATGTGTGAGTATGAGAGACAGCAGCAGCTGAGCTATGGTAATTAGGAGAGAGAGATGTGCAGGCCTTGCCTTGCATCTTTCTGTTAAGATGCAGTTTACACTTTGGCAGGTTTAACAGTCCCCAGTGAAAATAAGCCATCTGCATCTGCTCCAGCCCACCATCCTTGTTTCTGAACCCTTCAAACAGTTCTGGAAAAATCAGCATTGCCTCCCTGCTTTTTTCAGGCCTAAATGCAGTCACAAACCCATTAATTCCCTTACAATAATACAGGAACACTGGCTCTAGACCTGTTCACAAGACATTTACTTCAAAAAAACACATTTCCCATTTTATTCAAGCATCTACCAAGTTCCAAGTTTCATTGCTCTTTGTACTTGCAGCAGGGAAGCCAAGAAGGACGCAATCAACCTCATTCAATTCTATTCACAAGCACCCTTCCTTGGGAAAGCCAATAACTTTCAGAGAGCCTCTGCAGACTTTGCTCCACCGCTTTGCACGCAGGAGAATGGCTGGTTAGTAATCCTCTTTTCACTCAGTGAGCACAGACCCAAAGGTTTTCATTCCTGTGAGCTCAGAAATTTCCATTTCCATTTGAGAGGGACATTTTCCTGGCAGTTCTCAAAAGATGCATTTGTAAAATAGGGAAACAACCTCAAGGAATGCTAAAGCAAAGGAATAAAGCTGTACGTGGACAGTCTTTCTACCTCAGCCAGGAAAGGAAATTCCTTCTCAGCACCGATGCCCCATAAACACAACCTACTTTGCAACTACCAAAACCTTGATCAATACAAAGTGTCTTGGCTGACCACCCTACCCTGTACAAACACCAAACATTTTCCTAGGTGTTGGTGATCAGCTGGGACAACAGCCACCAAAACTGCAAATGAAAGAAAAAGTCCACACAAACATATTTGTGTGTACATGCCAGAAAAGAGAGGAAAAGAAGGGGTGCACGTCAGATGTCCAGGCCACATTACAGAGGTGAAGATGTTCTACTGATTTCACTACAGCAAAGACACATTCATGCACTGGTTTTTAAACTTGCAGTCCATAGGTTTTTGCTGTCTGCAAAGGTAATTAAAAAAGCAAACCCATTGCCATATCTCTATCAGAAAACGTTTAGATGTTTGCAAATCCAAAGAGGTTGAAACTTGTTTCTTCCAAGTGCGAAACATTTAGATGGCCCACAGCCAAGTCCCAGAAAAAAGCTCTAGTCAGTAGCTCAGGAATGCCAGCTCTTAACACAAACCAAACGCTTACAAACCCTCTGGTCAGGCAATTCACAGTATCATCTACCACAAAAACTCACTTAAAATTGCACTCATAAAATTGCAGCTATTGTTCACCTCCTTAATTCTATGCCAGGGAAACCTGACTGAGTCTCACTTTGACACTCTCCAAAGCAGTCAGCCGAGTGAGCTATTTTTCCTACCTTGCTTTGGGGAATTCCTGCTTAGTGTTTCTGTAAAGAGAAACAAGAAGGCTTCACACTGCATCAGGCAGGATCCCCTCCATCACTCCCAGCTCCTTAGCAAAGGCATTCCTGAGGCGCACTGAGCCCTAATAAATCAACACAAGCACTCCAGGTTTCCCCGGCAGCTGGAAACTGGAATTCTGCAGCGAGGGCAAACACCTCCTCAGCTAAAGCAAACACAGTCAGCGAGCCCCTGCTGAGCACCACAGCTACTGTCAAAAGAGAGATGGAGGGAGAAGGTGGGATCATAAGGCATCTGCCTGACAAAGGGCAATCCAACGTAAAACAGAAGATGGCCATGAGTCCAGCACTGGCCCAGGCATTCCTCTGTGCAGGCATATGCTTGCTGAACTGCTTTATCAGAATAGAACCACAAAGCTTCATTTTTTGAAAAATTATCATCTTTGCCTAATACAGATGGTAGTTTTGCCTTTAAGAGCATTTTTTTAGTGTTTAGGAGGCTCATGTAAAAGATCCTGCAAAAATACAGAACAAAAATAGCCCAGTCTTAAAGAGCTTATAACTTAACTCTAAAATAAACTAAGACAAAGAGAACAGCACCAATCAGTACAAGCAGCACTCAGCTCTGCAGAACAAGAAGACTGCTGTTTCCAGGGGTAAAGGAAGGTGTTTGGGTTTTTTTTTCTTTTTAAACTATATAACAGAAAAGACCTGATGAAAGATTTTAGAGAAGAATTATTAGGTGGGTTGGAATACATTTATGGGCCAACCACCTCTCACAGAAACCAGATCAGTATTTTTCAAAAGCAGCACAAGGCAACAACAGAGGGTAAGGTTACCAGACAAACAGCAGCAAGAGCCCAGTTTCCAGCACTAACATTTGCTAGATTGCATACAAAAAACTAGATGGGCTGCTTCAGTACCTCGTTTTCAGCTGCACTTGGCGAGTAAGGGAAAGGAGAAGCCAAGCAGGGCTGAAACAATGATAGTAAGAGAAAAACAGCTGACTGCCTCAAATGTGCTTACAATGGGCATAAACCCATCAATGCCATAAAAATATCTCTCATTCACTAAAACAAAGGCATCTTCCTCAGATGCATCTTTAGATCTGGAATAAATACCCAGATTTTAACATTTCCCTCTCCTTATGGTTATGCTTTCCTACAGGGAGTTTCCTGGTAATGCTTTCAGTGCACGGACAGGAGGTAGCAGAGGGTGTGAACAAATTCCACTTAAGTCAGACCCAATCTGTACTGCAAACCCAAGTCTTCAGCTTTCATGGCGTCATTTGGAGCCCTCACTTTGAGACCACTGCAAGGCATATTTTCTTTCCTACTCCCTTAAAGAATCACCAGATCCCAGTCTATAAGCAAATACTGCCTTTAAGGGAAATCCTGGTCCACCTTCTACACATGGTTAATTGAGACACACAGATGCCAGGCAGCTGCCAGTGCACAGCAATGATGGAAAGCCAGCAGACCCATCAGCAGGTGAGTGCCAGGATCCCCCCGGCCACAAATCTTCCCCCCAGACCCAAATAAACACACTGGCAAGTTGCAGAGTGAGATCCATCTGGCAGAACTGTGTGCTGTTTGGGAAGACCCTGAGTGGCACTTAGAAGCCCTGGGTCTGAAGAAAGAAATCAGAAATGAACGTGCTGGGTGAAGGACTCGTACATATGTATATGTGGAGAGAGAGACACACAAAGGAGGGCGGGGGGCGAGTGGGAAGAGTGACAGCAAGACTTGTCTCTGTGCTTATTTTGACCTTTCAGTTAAAGATTCTCCTAAAAGGCACTGTTCAGCCCCAAGCCTGATTAGATGTCTTGGGAAAAACAGAGCACAAAGCACCACACATGAATGAGCACAGAGCCATAACACGATCTTGATATTCCCACCCATCCATATGGCCAAAAGAAAGCGAAGTTCTTCAGTGCAAACATTGGCAGCAGCAATATGAAACTAATGTGTTAATTAGCAGACTTCACAATCCAGCACATGGCAGAGACTGCTGATGGTGGCTATTATATCGTCAATCAGAAGTGAAACAGAACAAGTACCACATTACTTAACCCATTCAGAACAAAGTTAATAATTTGCTAACTGCAGATTTCTGGCCTGAGCAGACCAGGTCTGCTTTTCAAGCTTCTTTTCTCAGATATCTTAAAATGTATTTAGTTTGACAAGCTCTCTATCACTCACAACTCTTCTTTTTGTTAACATTCATCCTCAACTTGGATATTTAACTCGAATTCACAAAAGGCCACTGCCTTGCTTTACACAGCATCAGACTAAATGAGCTCAATGATTTGTCTGGCCTTATAAAACTCTTCAGTTTTCAGCCTGTAAACAATCACAAGTTATTCTTAAACAATGGTAGGCTAAATTACAGCCTCCATCAGATTTACTTCTTATATTGGATTTTCACATTGAATGCAAGAGAAGATTAATGAAAGTAACTGAATTACTTAACTGCAATTGGAATTTACACAGTTCCTTAGAGTACATGGGTTTACACACTAAATGCTTAATAAAACTCTACTCTCCTAGAAAGTTTAATCAATAAAATAAATATCACAAGACAAGCCAGATACAATATTTCTTTCACTACTGCACTGTTATATTCACTATTATATTCTAAGAAATATAAAAAAGAAATGTAAAGAAGATTTCATTTTCAGAAGACATCTGAAGTACAAACCTCAAGTTAACACTCCTGTTATGAACAAGATGCTTTATATCCAGGATGTACCACTGACATTGCATAAAATATTTAGACATAAACATAGTTTGGAAAGGAAAATAAAACAAAGAGGGATAAAGAACACAACTGCATTGGTCTTGGGGTTATTTCTAAAGCACAGAAAAACAGGAATCAATTGCAGCAGGACTAGTCAGAGTCACATAATTTAAGGTACAACTGCCCTGATTTCCTGCCTAACACACAAGTGCTGTTCCATTTTATCCACTCACACCTCCACAAAGCCCATTAAGTCGTTCTGGGTAATGTAGTGGTTTATGGCATCCAGACTAGAGGCCTTGGGAGGTCAAAACATAAGTTCACTACTCTGCTAGTTGTTTGCTCCAATGGCTCCATCATTCTTTCTGGCAGCAAGGCCAGACTAATTTCTTATTTGTTTGCCTTCTGCCTTGAGCCATTAATTCCTTGTCTGCCAGATTAAAGAGGAGCTCCTCAGAGTCAATTATGCACATGTTTTAACCAAGTCACCTCTCAATAGCTTTTTTTGGAAATCAACAGATTGGTTCTGTCAGTGTCTCAGTACAAGTCATTTTTTCTTGAGTGCTTGAACAGTTTATAACTTTTCTTTTTTAAATATCAATTTGATTGTCATTCCCCTCCTTTTCTGCCTTCTTCAGGGCCATTGCTTTGGCAAGGCACAATTGGTGACAAATCAGGATCTCTGGCACACAGGAGTCCAAACTTGCCTGTATCAGACAGATATCATTTCCCTTGACCTGTTTTACAGCATAATGGAGGAGCAACAGAAATCAGACTGCAAAGATCATATCAGTTCACTAACAGCCTCTTATCTGACTGTACTGGATGTAAGGAGCTCGTATCTTTCTTAGTCACCACTTAATCATTTCTCCAAAAACTCTCAGGAAAACTTTGCTACCCGGTTCCCCATTCTGCCAAAGACTCACGCACTGTTCAGGATCTTCAAGCAAGAAAAGCCCAACATACCTGTCATTTCCAGCCATGGTTTTAAATTTGCCCTCAGCATTGCTACTTCTCTGCCGAATCAACATTAGTAGTGGCTTTAGACTTATTTTCAGAATACTGATGAACTACAGAACAGCAGAGTATAGTCCTGATGCTTGCTGAAATCACCTGCTGGGAATACCACTTTTTGACAGTAACTCATGATTGCAGATGCATCAGCCTTTTTTAAAAATTAAATAATTATGAGGTACACTGTTGCTGTTGGCACAAATCAATTATTCATACCATTGTATGGCTCCAAGTCAAACATCCAAGAAACACATTACATGAACAGTCACTTGCTGCTGTTTCTTTCCAGCTGCTCTTTCTTACTATTAACACAACCAAACCCTTCAGAGGTATATATCCCCTAAAGCATACATGAAACTCAGTAACCATCTCAAACCTCCCCAAAGACCTAACGACTGCATGAAAAGCATTAATCCCTTGCAGATCTTAACCAGGCACTCCATATCACAAGGACTAGTACCTCCTCCTACTTTTATTCTAGCAGGAGGACCATTGAACTTCCACCTCCAACTAGAATTTCCATTGACTGACTTCTCATTTTGCGTTACTTCTCATTTTGTGTTACTTCTTATTTTGTGTTGTATGTCATCTATGCACATCTAAGTTGGCAGAGAGCCCATGTTCTGTGTGCAGGCAGGGGCACAGGCCAAGTTTCAAGTGCAGGTCAGTGTGATAGCTGGAAGGGCTCTGCATATTATAGCACTTGGAATAAAATAATTCCAAGGCAATAGTGTACAGTGAGACGTGGATTTTAACAATCTTGACCTTCAGAGCAAGAAAAACTTGCTTGCCATGTGAACCCACCAGCCCAGCTTCCTGGGAACACCAACACCTGGCTGTCTATCAGGGACAAGATCCCCAGCACAGCTCCAAGTAGCAGGAACAAACAGCCTATGGAAAACTGATGGCAGAGAAGGCTACCCATCAACTTTAAAAGCAGAAAGTCTGCTCATATTTATGCATGACCGCTCAAGTGAACTGCATGACTGCTTTTGTTGATCTGCTCTCAGCGATCTATTCTTTCAGTGGGAACACCAGGAGGAAGCCATGCTGGGACTGGGCAAGGGTAAAAAAAAACACCCCGTGGACATAGTGAATGGGACAGAAAATTCCCCTACAACTTCTGTAAGTTTATTTGCAGCAGTTGCCCTGCGTTGATTTTTCTAGCAACTTTTTGGGACACCTTCACACATCAAAGCCCAAGCCACACCACAGTAGTCGCTTTGACTAAATCTACTTTATAAATTGATTAAACCATTGATTTCTTCATAGCTTAGACAGACACAAAGTGACCTTTCCATCCCACAGAAAAACCAAAGGGAATTAACACGTGTAAACAGAGTCTTTGTTGAAAAGGAAGTGTTTTGCTCTCTCAGAAGGAAAGTCCTGCAATACTTTTTCCTCTTCTTGCAACAAAAGATCAATTCTCCTTCCTTCACTTGAGCTTTTCACCTTTCTCTCCAGAAGAGGCCAAGGTGACAAGACTTCTCAGGGCATATACACAAGAACAGCCTGCAGACAAACACAAATCTTCCTATAGGTCACCAAGTGGTAAAGAAATTGGTACCAATTTGTAAACTAACAGTTCTATTTCAGTGAAGGAGCAACACAGAGGATGGAGATAACAGTTTCACAAACACAAAAAGTTTAATTCTTCCTCTATACAGAAAAGAGGGGTTTGAGATGTATTTTTCATTACAGAGTTGAATGAACAAGGATGCTCCATGTGTTTATATTGGTTGAGACCATTTCCCTTGTGAATCACTGCATCCATATAATTTCTACCGGCTTAAAATAAACACATTGCATTTTGGGCAAAGTTCCATCATTAGGACCTTGTGCCTTCTGGTACTTCCGACATGGTGCACTTGGGGATGCAGATTACAATCCTAGAGCTGAACAGCCAGGTGTCATTTGTGTTTGGATGATCCAACAGACTCTGGCAGCCTGCAGAGAACATGGAACCTGTAATTGTCACTGTAGCACCCGTTAGGATTACACCGTGCTGGCAGCACTGAGAGGAAGGGAAACAGATGCACAGCCCAACAGCTTTCAAACATTCAGGAGGCAACACAGGAAAAGGATGAAATCTCTGGAAATGTAGGTTTTTCCCCTGTAACAGCTTTGCTCAGTGTAGCAGCATCCTGAGACTTGCATGCTGCTATTAAACACCTGCACCAGGCATGGACACAAACCTTTGATCAGCAACAGGACACTACACTGCAAAACGACCAACAATGCTCATGTTTCTTGGGACTGCGTGAGCAGGACCAGCACACAAGTTCCTCCCAGCAGGATGCCCATCCCTGTCATCCTCTGGAAGGTAAACAGTATTCAGATATTATTTGTCTGTAGCTAATGAGCTTGGCATTCATAGAACTGTGGCAAGAGCTCTTGCTACAGCAGGACCGTGAGGGTGGGATGCTGTAGATATATTTGGATGGCTGGCTCCAAAATAACACAAGTCTGTGCTACATCCATTAGCTTGCTTACTCCTTCTACTCTTCACAAAATTTATTCACAGACTTCAAAAGAGACAGCTCTCCACAGCGTTGTGAAGCCTAGTCAAGCATCATGGAACAGTGGCCATTATCAATATGGGTCGTTAAGGAAAGCTTCATGATGCCACCAGCCTGTGGCCTCAGACCCGCAGTGAAACTGAACAATTACTTGCAAGACCGTCGATGGCAGTGGGCTGCCTGTGTTTTATGCACAGAAAATGCATTTACAAGGTTCAAGTATCCAGAACAGTACTGCCACTACAACACACAGGAATAGCATTAAAATATAATAAGCAAAAAAGCAGGATTGTCAGAACTCCCCCAGAAGCCTTTAGATTTGTGGCACTCTGCTGAGCTTGTTACTGAGGCTACTGATACAGGGTTTCACCTCCCCTGCAGACCAGTTCAGTGTGAAGGAAGGGGTCATGGTGACTTGGGCACTGTGAGGACAGAGACTTGACTGTCCTAAGCCCAGAAAAAGCAAAACAGGCTAAATGGCTCTTTCATCTGGCCCTGTGCAGCTGCTTATATGGCCACACTGCCAGCACACACAGTCCCTTCTCCCCATCTCTGCTGCTGTGGGAGGTTACCTTGCAGGTACCTGCCCTCTCAGCAGGAGCAGCATTTGTATGGCAGCTGCTCGACCTCACCACTCATTTTTCTTTAGCTCTGCATCATCTCAGCAGTGCTGGGCACAGAGCATGACCAGACACTCCAGCACTGGGACTCCAACTGTCTGTTGCCATGGCCAAGGAGCTCAGCACATCAAGTCACTCAGGGATGGCAGTGCTGCAGGGACTGCTCTGCCTTCTTGCCAATTCAAATTTTGCCTATGCTGCCAAGAGGACAAGCTGGTAGCAATCACCCAGGGCCAATCTGTAATTGCACATGCACCTCTGATGGCTGTTGCACATCTGGAGAACAGTTTCTGGTTACAAGTCCCAAAAAGAGAGGAAAAAATGTAGATCAAAGGAGGAAATAAACAGTACAAGTCAGTGTTACCCTGCTACAGCCACAGCAGTGCCCCAGAAGGCACAGTCACACAAGGGAATACCACCATCATAACCATAAGAAAACTGTGCTGACACACAGGACAAAGAGCAAAAAGCCCTTTGTCTTAAATCTCTCTCAACAGTTGCAGGTTGACAGGAAATGCAATTCAAAATATGTTTCAGCTAAGGATCAGATCATAAATTCACAAATGCCTTAGTCTTCCTAGGTACTTCAACATTTCTGCAGCCTCATTTCAGCAATTTCTACCAAAATGCTAAACTAGCTAAAAAGGCTGGCAAATAAACAGAGCCCCTGGTTACTACTTCTCCATTTCCCACAGTGGCACACACAGATCTCATGCAATTAATTCAGCTGTACACCCACTTCACTATTCTCTTGGGCAGAATCATTCAGTAATGGACTGCAAACTGCATGCAAGAAGTTGAGCAGAAAGAAAATAAAGATCAAAACATTGATGGCAGTGGTAGCCTCTGCACTAGAGATCTACAGCACATAGATTTTTTTTTGGCTACACCAAAGGTAAGAGACAGCAGAGGACAGGTGAGAAGCACTCATGATGCTGGTGTGTGGAAGGCAGCAAGCAGATGATCACAGAAAAGTTACCAAAATGCTCTCATATATGATAATTTCCTCTTAGGTAATTCACTATCAGAATTGCTCTCCCCAGCATTTTCAGAAGGTTAGTCTGATGCAAAAAATATCTTGGTATCAAAGCTGAAAGAGGTAAAGATAAAGTTGCTTTAGAGCCATTAACTTCAAGCTGTCCAAAACCTTGCACCAACTTCAGCCAGGACATGATTTCTGACAAAGTCTGGTCTGGCAGGAGCATCTCTGAAGCCCTGCTTTAAATTCTTGTCATCTGAAGGACTTCCAGCTGAGCACAGAGCACTCACCAGGCACTGTTAGGAGCATTTTTTCAAGCATTTGTTTGGCCAGCCTTTCACAGAAGTTGGCATTTCTTTATGGATACTAGAGAACCCAAAAATTCCTCAGTGTCTCACACAGGAGCATGGGGACATCAGCATTCATAATGCACAGAGGGATTTCAAGAGCACAGAGTCTTCAGGAGTCAGGACCAGAGGGGGAAACATGTGGCATTTCAGTTCTTAAGGTAACTCCACACCAAGAACAGGAAAGCCACTTAACCAAAATGTGAAATGGTGAGGTATAGGAAATATAAAAGAGCAGAGATTGAAACAAAAATAATTTTGAAATAGACATACATGGGCAGAAACCTTCAGCTGAAAAACCACTTCCATGTAGTAATTTTCAGAACTATTATAACAGGGTAAGATGTCAAATATACCCATTCTATATATAGAATGCCATGCAATTTAGTCTGAAAACAAGATTCATCAGCATAAATAAATGCTTGAACACAATCAGCTTCCCCCACCTGCACAGATCCAGGCACAACTATTCTCCTGCAATGGCAGAGCTGCTGGGAAGGGTAGGACACAAGAAAGATTGCACTCTCCTCACAATAACTTCAGCAGTATGAACCCCATCATTGCTACTCAGTACTGTGTTATGCAAGATAAGCTGACACACATGTTTTTACACTGAAACCCAAAAGTTCTGAAGGCAGCACTGCCTTTAAATTCAAAATTAAGGAAAAGTGCAATGATGACTTAAAATTGTTTGCACCTGCAGACACAAAGCAGCAGCAACCCATTTAGTCAATATCTTACAGCTGTGCATCCCAATGACTCATCCAATGATTCTAGGTGGGTATCTGGAGCAAGTGGTCACATAATTCCTAAACTCCAGCCCCCAGTACAGCCCAGCTAAACTACAGCCAGGAGTGAAAATCAATCCACTTACAGACTAAGTGGCATAGGGACAAAAGACTTTCCACATGAGATAGAGCAGGAATAGATACAAGTAGCAAGATAAAATTACAATGTTCACTTACTTCAAGAAGGAAAATAATTTTCATTCCAGAAAGGGAGTAGCTATGAAGTTGCAAGAATTTTGAGAGCAGCAGAGCTGGTGCAGAGCAAAGGCTGGAGAAATGCAACCACCAGTTCCACTCTGTTCTGTAGTTAAACTTCAAAGCCAGAAGCAAATCAAATTCTCACACGTTTGCCAGGCACATAAGTGTTCCTCACAGTACTTGCGGTGTTTATACTGCAAGCAAATCACTAAAGTTCACATGAGATTAAAGTCTGGCATCTGGGAATTTCCTTAGGATCTGTCTTATTTGAAGATTCACTTCACATTTTGATCAACATCTAAAATCAAACCATGCTAACACTGTTCTTTTCTACTTGATTTTCCCCTCGTTTTTTTTTCTTGGGAGTGGCAGGCAGGACTTGCAAGTGAAATTCTAAAATTAAATTCAGGATATTAGAAACCATTTAAAAATTGATTCAGTAAAAAAAAAAAATCCACCTAAACTGACACCATTTTTTCCTTCTTTCCTCCCCACCCCACCCCAACCCAACCCCCAAACATCAGGAGGCAGTACTTACTTAATAAAAAGGAATTGTTTCCTGGAACCTCAAAATAGCTCAGATGTTTTAGTTACTACTTGGCTGAAAAAAAATTATTAGCAGTGAAAACAAGTCCTCCACATTTATTACTTAAGTATTTGGAGAGAAAAGGCAGAGCCTTAAAGAGCTCACACCAAAGCACTGTGGTTCTTGCATTAGTCAGGGCTGCATGTTGGTGCAGGTCTGAACATCCTGCTTCATGTTTTCGCACCTCTGCAGCTCAGCAAGTCTGAACTCCAGAAACTACAACCCTGGCCAGTTTGTTAAGCAGGGGAGCATCTCAGTTATCCCTACAGCAAACCATAGCATGCAGGCTGACTCTGTATGGTTCTAGAGAGCTATGCAGGTAGCAAAAATCCCTCCAGGCTGTTTCTAGAGAGCCCCCTAGACTCAGTGTGCCAACGGGAAAGGTCTTTTGGCTCCTGCCACTGTGCTGGAGTAAAGACTGTGCAACACATGAGTTTACTGTTTCCCAATTAAATTAAGCATCTATTCTGCCTTCAGGAACAATGGTATCATGTCATGAGACTATGCACGTGCTCCTAATGTCTCAAATGCTTGTTCCTGAAAATCACATGCAAAAAATTTTCTAAGAATTGTCTTCCGGCACTGAGACCAAACAAGATAAAGCTCAAATAACGATCAATACGAATCTTCTCTAAAGGCATCAGGTCATCAAAGATGCCTCCAATAATAGGACAATGAAAATGATACCAGCACAATGAAAGACCAGCTGGCACATTCCCATAAAGGCACAAGCAGCCCTCCTGTGGTTTTGATGAACAGTAGAAGATGAATCCTTTCAGATACAGTAATCCTGCAATCAGATACTCACAAGAACCACAAATAAATGCAAATCAAATCCAGGGCTTTAACAGATTATGGGGAATGCAAAGGAGAGTCAGTAGAACATACCAGATCCTCGCATGCAGAGCACAGAGACATTTCCCTGACGATCCAGGTGAGCAAAAAGGGCATCAGTCCAACCTTTGCTTTCTGAAATTAGTTTATATCTAGAGGGCTAATTCTAACAAGGAAGCACGCAGACTCATGCCTCCTCTGACTTCTACCACCCTGCACAGCCTGCAAGCTGAGATGAAACAAAGTCCTATCATCTTCCTCCAGGATGCCCTTATGCAAGATTGGGAGGGTTCAGCTCAGAATTTGGCTACAACAGACAATTTAAAGTTTCAGAAGAAAAAAACAACAGATACAAACAAAACCCAGAACAGATGGAGAGGCTGTCAGTAATGAGGACAAACTGAAGTTCTTGTGAGTTTGCTTTGACAGGCACCAGGAAGGACTGAGACAGAGAGGAAGACAAGAGAAATAATGTCAATCTGCCCAATTCAGAAGTAGAGCTTTCACCAGAAAAAAATCCCAAGTATTTGTGGGAAATGGCTTCTTCATCTTCTGAACTTCCCCTCATCTGTTATTCTCCCTTCCCAGCTGACACTAAAACTTCTGCTGAAAAAGATGCCATGCCTCCCTGTCCCCATCACTTCTGCCCAAAGGAACCACTCCAGAAAGTAAATAGAAATAGTGGAAGACAGAAAATGCAACTACTTTTGTTTTCCCGTTGGACAGTGCTGGATAGCACACACCCCACACAGGCAACCTGGGTGGGTGCTTTTTCCTTCAGAGCACACCCAGCATACAACTGGCATCACTCCTTTGGCAGGCAGCCTTTTTCCAGGCTCGCGGGGCAGCAACAGATACTTTTCAGACTCGTTCAGTGCTTGAAGTCTGTGCTGGCGCTGCCAGGAAAGCCCAAGTGTGCCAGGAGCAGCAACACTCGCAGCAACAACCCCGCTTCACACAAAGACTGGCACCGAAGGGAATGGCTCTGCACACTCCTTACAGCCCTCTGTCAGCTATTCCCTCTGCCCTTATATGGGAACATCCCGTGGCCCCGCTGGGAATACGATGCTGTTGGTGGACATGAAAGGTAAGGCAATACCTGAGCTGTCAGCAGGCGAGGACAGAATTTTTCTGTTCTGAAAAGCAAGCAGAGCCTTGGAGCCTGAAGTCTTTACAGCACTCACGCGGGAGAAAGCAGAGATTAAGTGTCAACTGCTGACAGTCTGCACCCACCTTTCTCAAGAGAGTTATTTTGCTGATTTTAATCTTATTAAATATTGTTAATCGTATTACTAACCTAACTCTTTTCACATGTTGGAAGAAATTTAAAGAGAAAATTCCATATATGATCATGCTATGGTAAATGCTTTCTAGCCAAATCTCTGTACAGGGCAAGTCCCTGGCTTGCAGATTCCAATTCTGCTACACAGAGGTGTGGATGAGCATGGAAATAGTCTGCTCAGCACCAGACTACCAACACCTTCTCTACCACATTCTTCTTGTCCATAACCTGTTTGCTCTCTTTTCCTGGGATTCTGCTAGGCATTCCTGGCCTCTCAAAGTGACCCTCTTAAAACCTGTACAATTCCATGCCCCATTTGTAACAAGGGGAAACACCAATTTCCACATAAGAATGCAAAACCACGTAGTACAACAGCTCAGTGCCTCAGCTTTCTCCTGAATCGGGACAAATGCTTCCATCACTGGCTTAGCTCCCGACGTCACACAGACACATCATTAATACAAGCCATCGATTTCTGCATTTTATTCAGAACGCAGAACACTCCTGTGATCCCCGTTCAAAAAGTGAGGCCGCAAATGAGCAGATCACATTCAGCCTCACACAGAATAAGGCACTCGTTTAGTAAAATACCGACCCCGCTGTTTTACATCACTTAGGGTTGTATCCCCTTCCTTCAGTGCTCCAGATACTCTCCCAGGGCTATTCCTGTTCCAGACTGTTGCCCTGAGATAAAGCAGCAGTCACAGAAAGTTTAGGTTCGAGAAAAAACAGATCTCAAATTGCAACTCCTGGAACAGAAAACACACCTGGCTGAGGGGGGCCCAAACACTTGCTGCAAACTCTTTCAAAAGGAATGTGTGTTCAAGGTGGAAAATGAGATCTCCAGACCAACAGGGACCAACAGCTCAGTGCAATCCCAGGCGCGGGGCGAGGGCCCGGCAGCCCTTCCAGAGCAGCCGTGCGGGCTGTCCGACCCTCGCCCCCGTCACCAGCCCGGTGCCACCGCCTCCCAGCCCTGCCCAGGTCGCGGGGGGCTCACCCGGTCCCATCACCTCTCGCTGCCGGACGAGCTCCACAGCCCCGCGCCCGCCGCTGCTCCTCCGGGGCGCGGAGCCGGAGCGACCCCCGCCCTGCCCTCCGCAGAGCCCGCCGCGGGGGCGGCCCGGGGCGGGGGGGTTTCCCTACCCACCGGAGACCCCTCGCCCCGCCCGGGAGGCGCCGCTGCTCCAGAGGGGCCGCGCCCATCCCCCCACACGGAGACAAAGCGCGGCCCCCGGGCGGCACCTG